>VOMN01104553.1:0-28208 GCA_014899125.1 Orchestia grillus | reverse complement strand
CTCTAACTATATTGAACAGTTATTGACCGTTTACAATAGTATGAAACAAGAATAGCGTGCTGGCTATGAAACAGCCGAAAATGACTTAATATACAGCAAAGGTTACCGGGGCAACAAGAGAACAAAGTTTGAGAAAGCGTCAAGATTCGATCGCAGCCTTGAAAAAAATAATTGTAAGCATTTTCTATGCTCGGTTTAGTCACGGAATCTTTTCACAGTAATGGTGGGAACCTCGATTTTCCCTCGATGCAGATAAAAAAAAAACAGAAATGAAGAATATTTATTTTCAACAGTGATTGCGAGAGAGTGAAGAAATACGTTACACGGATAAAATCATCAATGAATACAAGATAGTTTTGGAGAATCTTGCTTTAGAAGATACAAGGTTGGTTGATTAGGCATTACCAGAGGGACATCTCGCCCGGAGTCAAAGAAAAAGAACATAATATGCATTTAAAGAGTTTTCAGACGATGTTGATGGAGGTATTGATAGCGCGGTTTGTGACAAAATGATTGCTTAAGTGCACGAAGAACTAATTTATAAGACATTTGAAGCGTGCATCAAAGAATTATTTATTGAAAAGGAAATCATGTTACGCTTCATTGCGAGGTTCTTCTAATTTCAAGCTACTTTTACCGTGAAATTTGAGCCCTTTGAGCAAAGTTTGGGCCTCTCGTTGAATGAAGTGAGTAAAACAAATTACTCGCCGGCTTCAATGGGATTTTTTCAATATTGGTTTTACAAAAATTTAATTTTTCTGTGTGGAAACATGAACACACTCTTTCCATGGCAGCGGTGAATATTTTAATATAGTGATGGTATCCACGGATCGAAATGTTATCTTTCATGTATACATTTCGATATCAAAGTATACGTGTTCAACCAATATAGAGAAAATTGATGGTTACGAAATGCACATAATTTTCATAACAGCCGCATTCAGCGGAGGGGTAAAGAGGTCCAGGCGTTCATTGAGGCTCTTACCTAAACGTGTTTTTTTTTGTTTTAGAAAAATGTTTTTAATAAAATAGAAATGCATCAGTGTCCTAGCTATGACCAAAGCGCTTGGTGAATCATTTGTGTTTACAAGCGTTCGTGTATGCCAGACGTTTAGAGTTCCCTAATGAAAGGTTATCAAGGATATTACTGCGATGACCAGCGGTTAATATCGCACAGATATACGCAAACATCATTGAAAATCCCTCGAAATAGGCAGCTATTTTGAGCGTAAAAATACTCGTAAAGAGCGTTGTGTAATTTAGGAAGATTCGAGCCCTACCAGGCGCAACGCGGCCGTCTGAGTTGGCCGCCGCGCCCACACCTCTGCCATCTCGAGGGTAAAGTTACGGTAGAGGCTCTGCAATTTCCCCGTGACACTTCCTCAGAGTCAAATATCCCAATTGGATTTCATCGTTGCCATTAATGAGGAAAAATTATCTTTCATTCCATGGTTAGGTACCTAGTTTGTCAATTGGATGAGCTAGTAATAAGGGAGAGTACTTTATTTTAAAGGGAATTATTTGGAACATGAACTGGTTTCATCATTATTCAATCTCATAAAGCAGACTTGAGTATGAATACATATACGTTAATTCTCATTTGAATAGAGTTTTAATATTTAAATTTAAACATATTTTAATTTCTCTCATCATTGATGACCACTATAAAGTCTAAAAGTGTTTGGTGATGTACTGTACTTGTCTCAACTGTATGATCTAACAATCATCGGTTGCAAATCTTAGATGCACCGTCGTACTTCATTCTCTTAACAACGAAACAGTTCAGCAAAAGCTCCAGCCAAAAACTAAACTGCACCTTACATCATATCCGATCCAGTTCCTTAAATTAATCTAGTCCTTTCCTCAGAATTACATTCAAATTATTTTTATTTAACATTCAAATAAATTGGTGCACTAGCCAAGTTGTGACAGGAAATGCGTGATTTATAATAAACGAGAAGGGAGTTGTGTTCAGCTCACCTCCCCCAGAAAGTCGTTGGTGCCGAAACGGTCATAGTCCCACATGGTGACCTGCAAGGAGCGCTGCCTCAGGTCTGCCAGACGTACAGGCGCGTAGACGAACGTCTGGTTCCAACGCGGCTCGCAGGTACCCGCTATCGTCTTGGTCCGCCGCTTGGACTTCTCGCTACGGGAGTAGGTGGGGAGCGTCATGTGAATGATGCGTCACAGTTATCACTATGAATGATACGTCACGTCATGTGAATGATGCGTCACAGTTATCACTATGAATGATGCGTCACGTCATGTGAATGATGCGTCACAATTATCACTATGACATGATGCGTCACGTCATATGAATGATGCGTCACGTCATATGAATGATGCGTCACGTCATATGAATGATGCGTCACAGTTTTCACTATGACATGAAAGACAACTCAAGAAACTAAGGTGTATAAGAGAAAGACGGTGGTGAACCGGTCAAAAATAAAAGGAGTTATAAATTGAGATAAATTAGGCATAGAAATGCGCAACATATGAGCGGATTCTCATCGTTAACACCCTACGTGTTGTATACTGCCAGAGTGAGCGGGAAAAATATGAATTATTCATGCGTCAGCAATGCATGTGAACATTAAAAGTTGGCCAAGCTTTCTCGATGAACCAAAACGTGCTTTGTAACTGAACTCGTGAAGAAGAATCAAGTCGTTTCAATCTACGTAAAATAACCTTGATAGGTGCAAAAATTATCCTAACGACTGAATTAAGGAAAAATTAGATACATTTTGAGAAATACCGCTAATGAGCGATCGATTGAAGTTAGCTATCGAGCAGTGAAAAATTCAAATAATACAGTAGTCATTTTTTTCCAGTTTTCACTTAAAATAAATGCAATCACTATCGAATACCCGATGCTTCATTGTTTTCCAACTAAGGTCTATTTTTCAACAATCAATGAACATCTCTCGTGCAAAACGACACAAATCCATATACAGCATCTCAATACCTGTTCGAACATCATCGAACTACAGCGGGAAGATAAGATCCGGTCTAACTCTTCTATAGGGGCAGCTATTATTATCTGTCATTCTTTCCATCAACAATTTTGTCCGTCCAAGCGCAGGTATCGCCACAGGATAACTGAATATATTTTAATCGCCTGGCGGTGAAAAAAGAGACTGGGGAGCAAATTAAGAAGGACAATCGTATACCCGCTCACCTTCTGTCGGGCAGCAGGAAGAGTTTGACGTAGGGGTTGCGGGGCACACCAGTGGCCCTGAGTGGCAGGTCACACGCGCCTATCACCGTCACGACGAGCTGCTGCACTTGCGGCTCCAGAAACAACTTCAGCTGCGAAAACGACAAAAATATGACTCATGAGACGTTCTCAGCTGCAAAAAAATAGGGCTTTTGAGACGTCCTCGCACGTTACTTTAAGATGCTGAGGCTTTTCAGCTTCTGGTGCTTTCCGGACAGCTCTAGACAGAATCTGCAAATGTCCTTAACTTTACACACACTAAACAATTTCTAAATAGTCGTGATCGGTCAAAATTATACGTTACTTCGTGCCCCCGGTATTCGCAAGTTACCTTAACGGGCAATTGTTTTAACGATATAGGACTAGAGACTGGAGTTAAACCTTCTGGTGTCAAACCTCCGGTATCCCACGAATTTGTAAGTAACTTCCAATTCTTCCACAAAATTTACTCGAGTACTCAAAACTTATTGTTGTACTCGCACATGACGTCTCTTTTAGTACCAATAACTGCCCTTCAGATGATCAAATATTCTCTAAATAGACGTACACAACTTGCCCTCGATGCTGGTGCTTTACTCCCAGAAGCTCTTCAAATGACCCACAACGAATTTCTTATTTATTTCCTTTGACTCGCGCTCAGCATGAGACCACATCCTGAAACTTCAATACCGATTCTTAAAAGTCCAACGACTCCTAAATTCAGCACCTGTATTCGAAGCGAAACCGTCTCCCTAGACCATTGAGCTCGCGTTAAGTGACGAACACTAATGCTACAAATTTCGGTACAAAATACTTCCCCTTAACACGTTTCTTGCAATCGCCTTTGGGCCATTTCACTCTTCGAAAAATAGCATCGTCAGTATAAATAAATCCACTCTCATGAGGACGCTGCTAGTTTCCCGTGACAAGCAAAATGAAGTTTCATTGCATATACACACGAGGCTGAAGCCAGTTTTAAACACAAAGATAAATGCAGTCATACCTACAAAATAATTCCATAGGTAAAGGAATAAATGACGAGCACTAAATGAGACAATTTATAATAACTTGGTATAAACTATACTCGAACACGTTTCCTGCGCTGTGACGTGGGTCACGCTGCACCTAGCAAAATAGCATCGTCGCAGGAAACGCGTTAACGCGGGACTCCGCAAGTCTGGATTACCTGCAACTTGCCCCCGATGGCGGGCGAGTGCAGCCTGGTGCGGTAGTTGTCAGGCGACTCGGGGGAAGTGACAGTGACGCTCGGCCGACGGTCCCGCGCTGGCTCCGACAACTTACGGGGATCATAGCCCCCCTCGTGCGACCTTCCTGCTTCAAAAATTGGGGAATATTGAGGTGAACTTCGTCTAAATGGGGGCTGCATTTCGATTAGCTGTGACGTTGAATAGAAAAACGAATGAAATCCTTATTCGTGTAATTACGTTTCAGTTTTTTGTGATTAACATCAAGAGTAGCATATATAACATATTTTATGCCCCCTATTCAAACTAAAAGGGTTGCACTTGGTATTACTGTCAATATTCTTATGAAAAGTATTTTCCCTATATTTTTTTCGTCCCTTGACAGCTCTTTCCAAACCCACATGTTCTCCACTACAGTTTTATTCGAAAATTCAAACTTCGTTTAAAACGCCACTAATCGCTCGACCCCTCAGAAATAACAGGAGTTGTTATAATTATTCTTAAAATGAATGGTATTTTTCTAGTGAAGGAAGTAACAGGTCACAAATTACCCTCATCGTTTCTTTTGAAACCAACTATTGATAGCAAACTATCTTTACCAAATCACATTCAAATCGTATTCAATCAAATGAAACTTTTTGAATTGCTTTTTGTTATTTGATATCATGCAATAAAAATTCGTCTAAACGTCCTGGTACAAGTACAGCATTTAGACATTTTTCTCAAAGTAACATGGACCAGCTATGCAAATTTGGAAATTTTTTCGCAAAACAAGACTCGGTCGAAGCAAACTTAAAAACAAATTTACGTGCGTTCATATTCAGCTGAAAAAATATCTGCTTTTCTTTGCGGAAAAAGATTCTCGCATGTATACAATACTCGAGTAAAGTAGATTTTTTAGTATATCTTCAACATAAAACGACGCCAGTTAGAATTTCTTCATCACAAGTAAGCACAAATTTTTTACATTCACGCCGCTGATGAAGCGTAAGCCTGCAAGTGATGGTTGTGGCTTACTGGCCACTGGGCAGCCTGAGCTCCACACCCCTGGAGGCGAGCCCTGCGTACACGCCCCACTCACCCCTGGAGGCGAGTCCTGCGTGCGTGTGGCGGCGGGCGGGATGCCTGCCCACGTCCGAGAGCTGCCGCGCCACGATGAGCTCGACCTGAGCCTCATGGCGCGACTCGCTGATGATGTCGTACACTTCCTCGAACGTCTTGCCCGACAGCAGCCGTCCGTTCCACTCGAGTACTTCGTCTCCTGGGCCACGAGAAGAAATCGTGTTCACAGTGATCGAGGAAAGATAAAAGAAGCAATGAACCTTTTAACGCTTATTTTATTTTGTGCGGAGAAATAAATTTTTGCGAAGTAGTGTTGTAAGGGTGACTGGTGATTTTTTTGGTCGATATTAAACGTAACGGTACGAGTTAAAGAATAAAATGCAATTTTTCTAACGTCGCTTAAGAACGCCATTGAGACACAGAGGGCTAAGAAGATAATATAAAAGAAGTTGTGATTTGGCTCGCAGCTCTTCAGTGACTCAGACTATGTGGCACCGAAAGAGAGAGGACCATTCACTATGGGATGTTGAAAACGAAGAATCTATGCACAAGGTGTGTTCCCACACAGGATCTCCTGCGCACAGAAACAGCAATTTTAGAATGAACAGGAAGAGAAGACAAAGAAGAGATAAAGAAGATGTGAAAATTGAGGGGAATAAAATGGGCACGAAACGCAGAAGTCCCAAAGGCCTATCTATAGCTGTGGGTAATCTAACAGTGTCCTGCATATAATGTAGGCCAGTCCATATTGCATACGATAGACAAGCCTAATTAACCTAGTCCTACTGCCTGTCTTGTGCCCCCTGAGAGAGGACAACAGCAAAATTAACTATGATTTTAACAATGACCGCAACAATAAAGTTCACCACAATAATTGGAACATTTTCTAGTATTTCAGCCGGTTCTAGTTCACGCAATTTGCATAGAAATGTACATCTTCACACTTTAAAAATAAAATTTCTATCATTCAATAGTAATTGTTACGTGTTTCAGGTTGTGATGCGATTCAAACTGAAGAAATTTGAAAAAATATAGACTTCGCTCAACAGAAGCTGCTTTCCACAATAAGTGAACTCGCACGGTTTCACGGGTTCCTGTACATCATACGCAACGTAACTCAGAAGTCGTACAGCAGTTATATCCCTGTGCTAAAATCAGGCCAATTATTCCCCGCTATTGCGAGAAGCTGTGTACTAAAACCGCGCGATTACAAAAGTACATCAACTCTACATTTTTGCATTAGGAAAGCTCAGCGAAAGCGTACAAAAATCGGTAATGAAAAAATTTTCCGTCGAGAGCACCTAGAATTGAATATAATGTTAAAATACACTAGGCTACCCCACTTCCTCTCACCAACGTTCAAAAAATGTGGTGAACATCAGGTAGCCTTTACGCGTGGTAAAAAAACTGACGTATGCAAGTGATATTCAATGAAGAGATTTTTTTAGTTTTTCATTACTTTCACTAGCCGTCTCACTGACGTAAATCAATAGCGTATGATGTGATCAATCCCAAGACCTTGTCACAAACACGTACTTTACCAACTCGAGTTAATACACATCAAGAAACTCGAGATCTAAGTCCATCCTTAGCTTGTAGATGGGAAAGGAGTTTTATTTAATGCTTGATATGAAAGTAGGGTCAGTGACGAACTGAAAACCAATCTTTACACAATTCAACAAACGATTTAATAACAATTGCACTACTTCATTCAGTAATCGCTAATCGTTACGTATACAAAAATGGAACCCAAAATTAAAATAATATAACCCAAAACCATTTGCTGCATTTTTGTTCCGTTTTGCCCATATTCTTCGTTAAACGCTTTTCAAAAAATGCTAGACATATTGATAAAATATTTACGTGTAATTACTCTGAGAGCTGTCAGAAACATGTTTGCACAGGCAAGTCAAGCAATAAAATGTGCACTCCACAATTTAACTTTAATTCAAGTTTTAGAAAAGTTAGCAATATCATCTGGCCCCTGAACCTTTGCATGTATCTGTGATACCAATATGTGATACGAAGAATGTGTTAATTATGTAAATTCCAAATCTTAATAATCTCATGAATCTGTTTTAATCTCCCTTTCAGAACATGTTTCTGATAGCCTTCAGTAAAGTAATTACAGGGTAAATATTTCTGAAGCTATTTTATTAAAACGGATTGCAGTCGTTGAGAAGCGTTCAACGAAGAATATAGTCGAAAGAGAATAAAAATACATCAGATTGTTTTTGAATTGCATTTTTTTCATTTTGGGTTCCGTTTTTCGCGGGACGCCCAGTACACTTCTCCCTGTCATTTACTCTCTAATACGAAATTCGTACTTCACTCCACATCGGAATTATTGGTCGGTCACAGTGAGGAGAACGCGTGCTGAGGACGGCGTCAGAATGGCATGAGGATCAACTGAGCTCAACTAAAGCTGCAGGTCTACACAGGTGTCGGAGGCGTACGACACATCCAAGCTTAGTGCGCTCCCAAGTATTGAACAGATGGATCACGAAAATGAGGAAGCTAGGGAACTTGTTCCCGTCATACGATGGGCCATCCTTCTGATAAGAAGGCAACAGCCATGATATATTGTATGCATTACCTTATTTTGGAGTCCTTGATGAAGAAATTTTACACATCGTTCAGCACTGTCATTACTTAGTCATCAGCTACACGAGCACCATTTCAAATTTTTCTCGCATGACGCACCTCAGTAGGAATATAAATCCCGTTCGGTACAACATTTTCTCGAAACACACCCGAAAACTTCACATCCTCCAAATGTTTTCGGGATGTCGGCTCACCGGGTCTCAGATGTCCCATGGTGTCAGCAATGCTGCCCTTCTTCACTTTCTCGACAACTGCACCAATTTTTCCGCTGTCCAGAATTTTGCCGCCGCCGACTTTGAGGCCAAGGATGGCGGCGCTCGATGAGGGCCCTCCATGGTCAGGCTTGACGGCCTTATTCAGTATCATGTGGCCGATCATCTTCGAACCATCTTGACTCGGCTGCCAGCTCACAGGGTGCTGCTCACGGTACAATGCAGACATGTTCACCACGAATTGAACACAGAATCACTATCTTTGCGAGCTGCGCACTCGCATGACTGTAGAGAAAGCGCGGTTGTGCATTCATAGAACGATTTGATCCTGTAGCAATTAAACCCAAAATGTAAAAATGAAAATCATGATTTAAAATAGAGCTTTTACATTCTGTTATGAAGGAACCTTGTTAGGACAAAATGCTAACTGAAAGCTTGTGTTGTACAATAAACACATCTTCACATCGTTTCACATCTTCAGACTCTCTTATCGAATTGCATGAAGATTAACTGATGAGATTATAATATTCTCATCCAGTACTGCAGGATTTCTTCGAAACTCTGAAGACATCGCAAGACGCGGAGACGTCATGCATAAACAAGGCAATGAGTCGTCCTAGCACCTGCCTTCCGATGCTCCATCCATTTTCTGTCCATACTTTGCATTATTTTATACAACTCGTGTACTTGAAATTTAGAAGTCTTACGGTTCTTTACTCTAATGAAGCTTAGCAATAATTTTAGATAGTGAAAAGGCATGGAGACGTTTTTTTAGAATCTGCGTCTTTGAAATTCGTACTGTAGATGCCCTCAGAGTATCTTGATTGAATCCAAATAGAAAGACCAAATTACAGTTCATCCATCCATACTCAGGTGTGTCGGCCCTAACTTATTTCACATTATATGCATACTCGCTTACAACGATGGATTAGCAGTGGAGTACTCGTATTTGCACGTCTAGTAACTTTGAGGAATAGCATTCGAGTATACTAGCTGCAGGACGCCACATGATTGAAAGTTCTTACCCAGAATGAGGCAATTAACCACTAGTACATTAGTGAGCAAGTTCTAGGTTGAGTATGGGGCAGCCCACATATTGAGTGGTTCTCACCTAGAGTGGTCAACATCTAGGGACCAAAATGATAGGGTGACACACACCTGTGTACGTTGGCCCTGCATAAAGTGGCTCTAAATACGGGGGCAGTGTGCGTCCAGAGTCGCCTGCCCTCAAAATAAATAGAGAAACTTTCAGCGCGGCTTATACTTAGATTGAAATTTTAACCTATTCTTCACTTCGTGACTCGATGGAACTAGTCAGCATCACTGAAACGCTTTTAAGGGCTGTGAACATCTGTGCTTATGAAACTAACTCAATAAAAATTACTAAATGAATGTGCGTGTGCAGTTCAAACTAACTCGTTCATGATTAATATCGAACGAGAGGTAGAGGCGAGCGCGTGTTGTGCCGTCACATAACAGTGCTTCACTGCAACTTTAGAGTGCACACTAAACTTCAATTTTCATTTGAATTTTGATGCGACAGCTCTTCCGAGACTAATTATGGTGCTGATACTCGTGAACACGGCAAAATGTGGCAACACTAGCAGTAACTTCGAGTTGACCTCTCATAGGACTGTCATGATCTAGCAAACCTATACCAGAAAAAAATTACAATAAATTAAATCGAATCGAAGCAGATCCTCTAGAACTGCTTCAAAACGAAATCGAAGTATTAAAAAAACATCTGCCATGGCAAAGATATCTTGAGCTTGAAACGTCAATTAGATTCTGAATGATGGAGTTAATCGGAATACATTTCGTCTTCCTGATAACCAAGTTGCAGATGCTATCAAAAATAAAAACCTTATCCAGAGTGGGGGACCGCGCTCCTAAGCACGGCTTGGCAGCACTCCTCTGAGTGAAAAACTGCTTCACAACTGCACGATTTGCTCTGCCTTTACTCAAGTCCCGATTTTACCTTTGACGGTAACATTGCTGGCGGAAGAAGAAACTGAACAGTGAGATTCAAACTGCCATGCCAGCAGGAGAGCGAATGGATTTACTTGGCAGTCATTAGTAAAGTTGAACGCTTCCCTTTGTTGTGACAAGATTTGATACGTAGCTTCAGGACAGTATTTACTGGTAGTCGATATTATTTCCCGTTTTTAAACACCCCACTCTTGGATGTTCCTTTTGGGTCCTTAACTAACATTAATGCTGTCGGTTTCCAGATGCAAATGGGAGTGGAATTGAGTAAAGAGCATCAATTAACTCAACGAAACTAGATAACTTTGCACGAAATGATGTGACTGGTACCCATGGAGATACAATAAGTGATGCTCATGGCGTGATATTCTATCAGGATTGATAGAGTATTTTCCAATGCTGAAGTGATTAGCAACGTATAAATTGTTCGATGAATCAAGAATCAACTTTCTAAAACATAGCCAAAAGAAACGGACCATCCAAGCCACACAAAGTCGCATATTTACGTATTGAACTATAATTCTAGTTTTAATTCTACAGTAACTTCAGCTCCACGCTTTGAGGACTTGGACATGCGTTGCTTGAGGCATCCCTTCTAAAATTGAAGGTTTTCCTTTTAACAGTGGATGTGCTGTAAGTTCACAACGTCGCTGAATTTTTTTTCCTAATTTGCGGCAAATTTTCTATTAATGAACTATTTTTCTTGAACCTTGAAAATAAAAACCGCGATTCTAGCGTTTACGCTGGCACCAAGTTCACTCAAGCGGAGAGTGTCAGTAAGTCAATTGATTTCACAGGTTGAGACTCACTTCAGTGCTGTAATTCTATGCGAAAAGGAGCCAGTGTTCAGTTAAAGAATCACTTCTTAAAACGGGAACTCATAAGTGCAACAAATTTTCAGCTCTCCTGATAAAGTCACAGCGTCTTGGAGAGCGCTGAACCTAAAATTTAGAAATCGAGAGAACAAAACGTGATGTTGATTTCTTTTAGAGCGAGCTACTGAACTTGTCATGCATTCTTTCAAACTCGATGCAGAGCTGTCGTGACCTCGCAACTGATGATTTTTATTCTTATTCTTAGAAGAATTTAATAAGGCAAAATAGCGAGTAAAGAAAAGAAGCTGAGCATTCGTGAGCAAACTAGCATCTAAAATCTCTCCAATGAGGCCGACCGAATTTTTCTTTTAAAAGACGTGCGAGCTCCAAACTTTGTTATATGCAGCCGAGAAAATTATCAGAAAACATATATGTCGTTCCAATGCTCAGAAATATCTTTACACGTTATCAAGTGGTAAATTATTCTAGATTCTTTCGTACAAATACTTTGCACAAAAGAAGGGTAGAGCATTCACGAACATGCATTTAAATCTCAGCATACCATGCAAGATTACTAGCTACAGTTCAAAATGCACATCATTCAATGAACACCGAAAATTTCTAAATAACCAATATATGTATTAGTTGCACTGCAGCGTAACAAAACATTTCGAGTAAGAAAAAAAAATTCAGCCGTGGAATTGTTATGGCATGCGCACAGAAGCTTTGCTCGCAATGTAAAGCGAAAAAGTTAATCGTTCTCTCATGGCAGAGGGACAACTACAAAAATTTCTACCTGCAAGGGAAAAAAATCGTATGACAGTGCGATAAAAGTTAATGAAAATTACATGTTCGCCATCTTTCGTGTCAAAACTGGACTTAATCCTACAATGAAATTGAAATATGCTTCATGCAAAACAATAAAAGCCAACAAGGAGGTTACTATCACGTAAAATTTCTCCATGACAAGAAAATTATACCTCTAACGCTCGTAAATTTGAATGAGACAACCAATAATTGAAAGCCAAACTTGCCATAAAAACCAACTGAGCAAATAAATAATCACATTTGAACGGCCAAAAGAATGAAGGAACATCAGCATGCATCGTGCGGTGCCAGGGTGGACGCAGGGTACTAGAGATATCTCAGGAAAATAACAAAGAACCGAGGGTCCAGAAGTTAACGAAAGTACGAGTAAGGAAAGGGTTTCAGAAGTCAGGGTGGCGCTGCTGAAGGCTAAGAGTCAAATCGTTTTTTTCTATTCCGATTAAATTAAAACCAGTGCTACTTATACACAACCGAATGAGTACATTACTCCCACTTGATAGATGACAAAAACATCAAGTTCTCGTTGTATTGGACGGTTTTTGTGCGATATTTAAGTTTGTGTTTACGCGCGGAGTAATATCAGCTGTCCCGAAGCTGCTTACGGTAACATGGAACCACAACAACGCAGAACAAAAATCAGGCTTAGTCAAAATTTTGTTTGTACAGCGTTCTGGCCAATAGCGTTTACAGTAAATCTAGAGTGGAAAAGAGCAAGCGTTACGGATGAGAACACACGTAGGACTCGCTGAACATCTACAGTAAGGAATCAAACCTTCATCCATGTTCAAGCCTTGAAAATTGGACAAGAGTACGAACTTTCTATGCATATAATTGTCACGAAAAATACCTACTCTGCAAGCTCGAGGTAAATCTCCTTTAGATGAATCTTCACTCGAGTTGAAATTGCTGCTGGTCCCGCTGTCTATGCCGCTATCTTTGGTCTGTGAATCTTGAGATTCTTGCCTTTCGACATCCCAAGATTGCCTTCTGACGACTGGTATTGGAAGCTCTCTATTAGGTCCAGGATGAGGACCACCCCAACCTGCAAGGCGTCTGGGTAGTGGCAACAGTTGATTGCCGTGTTCCCTTGTGGCCCCAAAATTTGGTTGGACTGGCATGGCACCTCCCAGACTCGTTGCGCTTCGTTCGTCGTCGTAGTAGACATTGTAAGCGCTGGTCCAGCGAGGGTCATCCACAGCCAGCGGGTCTAAATCGTCTTCGACGGTATCCCACCCTTCCGAATTAAACCTAACCGTTTTCTTTCTTCGTTCGGTGTAGCTTCTGCTATCTGTAGCCCTACTATCACAGCATTCATCTCGCCCTGGATCAGGGTAGGCCTTACCTAACCTGGTGGCGTATTGGTTATACCTGTGCCTATACCTAGAAAAAGGAGGTCCAGAGAACACTTCACTGTCTCTGACTAACTCGCCACCGCTAAGCGGGTCTCGTATCTCATCCTTAGGTTTTCTGTAGTCTTTGTGGTAGTGTTTTTCTCTTCGCGAGCCCACGAAAGAATCGCTGGCGAAGAGACTGCCTGGGTAACGCAGAAATAAAACATAAAATAATGAGATTAAATATTGTTAGAAATATTTCAAGAAAATTGACGAACTCGCTTAAGCGTAATAGAGAGAAATGCCAAAATACATCACGTGAAACTCAAAAATCATTAATATATCACGAAAGCATCAAATATTACAGAGACACATACTGTGTAGTATATGATTTCATTTGGTATTTCAAACCAAGAACATAAATATATTTCTCTTGTCGCAACCCTAAATCCTAGATTGAGGTTTTCTGCTCAGCATCCTCCGAAGTGGTCCTCCTTCAGCAACAACGCGGCAAAACGCAGGGTGGGTTGGCCTCAGCCTTTGGTCAGAGCGGTCCGCTTTACACAAGCCCTCGGTAAGAGCGGTCTGCTTTACACAAGCCCACGGTCAGAGCGGTCCGCTTTACACAAACCCACGGTCAGAGCGGTCCGCTTTACACAAGTCCACGGTCAGAGCGGTCCCACGGCGTTGAACTATTCAACGATGTCCATTTTCCTAACGCTTGCCTCCAGGTCAAACGAAAAAGAGAAGCGAAATCAACTGGCAGAGAATTCACCGTTGATGTCCAAAAAAGTAGTCCACAAAGTCAAAATTTGAAGTCGTACGTCGAGAAGGTTTTTTGAAGATCCTGATGAACTGATGAAGTGGAAGGAAATTTTCTGTACTCCCATCCCAACGTTTTCTTTTTTTGAATCAGATTATCAAGAGCCCTTAACGGTGAGAACGCTCAGCTTTATTATTTTCTTTAAAATAATAGCACATAATAGATACAGCCGTTAGGAAATAATTTACGCTATGGAACTAAGGCATATCTCAAATTTGTATACCACCAGTACTAAATTCGAATGTCAACATTGTGAGTAGTGGATGATTAAAATTACTGTATAATAATTTACTCTTACGCAATATAATTTTAGTTACAAATAGAGACAAGATTAGAATGTACCTACGAGGCGAACACCGCCACAGAGAGACGTTGCCACCACGAAGGAATGATATCTCGCATGAGAGACGAAAAATTTCTCAGAAAGCATAAAACCTTCAATATTTCGTTCATATGATCCACACTTTCCAGAGTTTCAATGTTTAGCTGAACCTTTCCGGAAAAAAATTGTTCCGGTAAGTCGCCGACTACGCAAGTGTCAGTCATGAGTGCCTCAACAAGACTTCTTATTGATCATTTCATGAACGGAACGCAGCTAAATGAAGCGCTAAATATTCCCAATAAGGCACGAATACTTGAAAGATTTCTGTGTTCTATACCAAAACAAAATTAATAATTTCAAGGGAAAGATGAGTATTGCAAATAGACCCACTGAAACGAAGTAGTGGATAAAAATTTAAAAAGAATCTTCATCCCTGCCTCTCCCCCAAAATGAGAGACCCCTAAAGTGGGAAGCCGCAAGCATTCATCAAGCAGGTCTTTCTCTGAGTATCCTACTCTAAACTAGGTGAGGCTCCAAGCATCAACTAGATTGACTAGTTTGTATGTCTGCACTATTAATAGGGCTTTGATACCATCAAATTATGTGAGAGCAAAATAGGCATAGTTGAAAACTATTTCAAGTTTCAGTAGATACGAAGATCATATCTCTTCTCCGCTTCAACCTCTCCCTAGCACCAAGCTTCGACTCATCATTGTTTATAGTTAGTTGAAAAATAATTAGTTTAGCATTAATTTAATGGTTATTCGCAGAAATATGAGAACTTTAGACAGAGCAAGTACTGCAAGATACTTTGACCGTTCACAAACAAGATCCTTTGGTGCTCAAAACCATCAGATCTGAGCACTGGATCTGAAATTTAACTAGTATTTTCAAATTATCGATTAGATAAGTAATTCAAAACTCTCGATCTACGTGAAGTGTGATTCAAAGCCAGCGAAGAGAAAGGATCACTAGTTCATTCGTTTGGCAGGGATAATGTATAGTCCCTGTTTTTGTGAATATTTCTTGTTACTGCTACTTCGGTTGATATTATCCACACGGCGTGACTGCAACGATTCTCCAATATTTTGACACTTGTTATAGATATAATATGAAAAGATTAAGATTATTATTAGTATTAATAAAAGAAAAAACGGAACAAAGTACAGCATCTAGAGAAATAATAATCAAAATATTTGTAGCCCCGATAGAAATAAGAATTATTATGGACGCAGTATAAGCAATCGTGATGAAATATGCGGTAGAGAGAACATCAAATGTGTTTGGTGTGGTTAACTGCACGGCTTAAAAGTTTAGATAGACATCCTAAAAGCGATAGATTTGCAGTGGATTGGTATGACGTCAACGTGAAAATTGTGTCGCCAATGGTTGAAACCGATATTCTTGCCATGGATGGAATTCTTCTATAACCCAAGCCGCTTGTGTAACTGAACATTTACTACTTCTCTGGTCGTCTCTGGTAATTTTTTACTCGTCGCCAAACAGGAATTAGAATTTTACGATGACTATTTCATGCAGCTGCCAGACATTGACTGATTTTCACTTTTGCACGTGGACGAAGTAGATTATTGTCTAGAAAGTTCTACGGCATTCCTGTCGCATAAACCACTCTGGAATGTTCTGAGATTATTTATTCTCGCTTCAAAACTAATTGTGTAGGAGATGTTGGAAAGCTTTTAAGGCGATAATTTAGGACTTTTGATGGTACTGTATCAATGTTTAATTATTGTTTGTCTATACCGATTTAGAATCCAGCATAAAAAATACATTGGATATTTTAACGTAGATTGCTTTGCTCTTGGGGAATCATTATAAATAAACTTTTGGCTATGTTTTGGATATTTATTGCACCCATTGTTTATGTATATGCAATACGGCTATATTTAACATTATACGAAGAACTACATTCATTCTTATGCATGTATGCAGTAAGGTTGAGTTTAGACTTGTTAAGAAAAATCAGCAGCTTCCTAACGTAACATGACCATATGGTTCTCCGGGAGCGTTAAAGAAGTTAAGAGAGTTTGGGCATACAGGAAAGTAATGAATTTGGTCGCAAGAATTGATGAAGGCACGAGTGATGAAGTCTCAACGGAGAGAGTTGAGCTAAAGGTAGGCTTAGGACTAAACGGACAATTGAAAGAATAATCGCACTCGACTGGAGAAATAGGTTTGCAGAGAATGCTTCAGTATGCTGGGGACAGCAGGAAGAACAGGAGAGAGGAACGCCGCTAATTCGTCGCAGCAATATTGACCGGGACGAGATGTTGAATCTGCATTTCTCGTGGGAAAAGCTTAGCACTAGGAGACTAGCGCCCTGATACGGTAAAAGCAAACCAGGAAAATGTCCGTGCTTAAATGTCAAGAAATCTGTAGGTGCTGCGAATTTGTTCGATTGGAGAGCAGTACATGATTTAACAATCGCTTCAGTTATCTGGTAGGTACCTTTATATCCTTTTCTGGTGTTTGAAGAGACAGGGCTACCTCGTATTTTGCGAATTATGATAGTGAGCATGCTTACCAAAGCAAATGCTGCCTGGATCGGGACTGAATTCCATGAAAGGGAACAGCTCTTTATTTGGAGGGTCATTTTCAACAGTGGATTGGCCAGCTTTCCCATCCTGTCACCCTCTACACGCCGCTACTCATGAGACGAACAAACGCCAATGCCGAGTCAGCGAATGCTTACAATTTTGTCTCAGTGAAAAGTCAGCCCAATGAACTAAAACAATGAAATTTGCACAGGCAGCACAACTCGAAAAGATATGTAACTATTTTTTAGAATTAGTTTCTAGTTTATTAAAAACGCTCTCCTAAGTATGAATATCTGCTCTATTTTTACGGCAAATATTCGAGCTGGGTAATGAACAGAATGCATTGTTTTAAACACAGCTCAACTGTTCTTAAATTAGAGCAGCTTTGGGTACTTCATTCGGACCTCTGAGGAGGATGAGTGATTTTCTGTTCGAACCCACTTATGCGAACCCACAAAAGTCTCCTAACTGACTTTTGCCCCACTTATGCGAGAGGCACAATAACTGTGAAGGCCCTGCAATATACTTAAATTCATGTTTGAGTGGCAGCATGACGTGAGTGAAGGTAAAGAATGACCAGTGAGAAGCGGTACGTTGAAAACTAACTTCCCATTGTGATGTCGCTCATTCAAGCACCGCTCTAAACGCGAGAGACCACATTTGATATTCGTGTAGTGCTTAATTGTACTCAGATAAGGACACATTGGACTCTCTACCTTCTTAAAGAAGTGCAAAGGTGCACAAATTTCCCTAAGTAAGAGAAGCAGGCACCTACAGGTTCAACCAATGGTGAATCAAATGTACTGCATGTACTTGTAGCGGAGGTTAGAAGTCCAGCATGAATAGGGGCAAACTTTCCCTTACCTACTTCCCTTCTAATCTCAGAAGTGGCAATTTTGATGAGAGGAGGCATGGATACTTATTCGTAATACTCAGTTTAATTTTTTAAATTACAATTGACTCGCGTACTTGTTCATTCAACACACAGAGTGGCATCCAGTCAAACTGCAGCTCGCTTCGAGGTCATACTTCCGATGTGGTCACGTGTACAGCAGAGTACGCGACTCGGTCAGCCCGCAAAGGTTTGGGCAAATCACTAATTAAATAATTTAAAATAAGATTTGGTATTGTTCTTATCAGGAAACATGATAAGAAGCATCTTATCATAATTGATTTGGCAAAGCAATTTAACGCATTAGTCAATAATACGTTACGAACTGACAACTATGGGAATTCATTATTTACATACATGTTTGAAATCCATGCCTGATGCGTATAGGAATAATACGCCAAAATTAACAGCAAATCCGTTTCTTCAGTCTACATTTTGCATTCATTTTGTTTCTTCTTGATAAAGAAACCAACTTCGAAAACCGTAAATTCTTCCCGTAAGAGAAGTAGAGAAAAAAAAAGAACATTCGCATTTCGAGGCGTGAGTGGCACCGATTCTAAAAGTCAAGCGATATACGAGATGCGTATGACGTCATCTCAGACGAAATTCACTTCGTTTCGTGATTGAACGTCTCAAAAATTTCCTCGCAAACACGACTGGCATTTCACGAAAGCTGCCCGTGTTGTCATTACCGCGCTTTCACGCTCATTATAGCTTAGACGATAACGTAAATGACTTCCGCGACAATTTAAGTTAGACATTTGCGAATTACCGTGGCTTTGCCTTACTAAAAAACAGGAATTTAAACGTATACAAGTTCAAAAGGAAGACCGCACTTTGAATTGAATGGTCCCATGAAAAATATGACATCGGGAAAACGTTTTCAGTCAATTTTAGTGTCGGTTAAGTATAGTTACACAGCACGAGTTCGCCACAATCAAACTTGGTGATCCTGAACCTTAAAGTAGGGAAAGATACCCCGAATATAGATAATGGATCTTCAAGCACATGAGATAGTTAACCCATGAATTTAAAGCGTACATTTTCACGCACACTTGATATTAATAATACCGGACACGAACAATGGTAACAGAAGGTAATGGGAATATAGATTTTATGGATTACAAAGTGTTTCAATATTTTTGCTCTAAAATAACTTGTACATGAAATGCAAGTGATAAATCTATTTCTTAATGCGTATTTTTGGAACCTCATGACTTCTACCCGCGCCATTAAATAAATCTCATTTATTTCAGCTACTGGACAACAAATAAACATTATGCATTGATGGGCTACCACTCGTACGAAGACGTACTTCACACTCAGAGACGTATGTTCGGAATCTCAGTTGACCTTGCCAAGCCCTGTAGAGCTCCCCTACGCGAACGCTGGCGTCTTCTTGTAATACTAGTTAGTTGTTTGCAACATAACCCCTAAAATGTTCGAAGCAAAGCACCATAAGAAAATTCAGTGTAAGCTCAAGATTAATTCACTATTTAAGACCTATGCAAAAATGAAATAGAAATATAACCGAAATATTCATGCCCAGTCGTTACACTGTTATCTCTGAAATATGTGCATAACCACATGGGAATTTCTTAATCGATAGAAATGAAGCCACCGCCTTCGTTTGCCCAAAAGTTGTCTGGCAGAAGAAATATCACGCTAATGAAACCATATAATTCAACATTTTCGATACTGATCACAGTCTAGGAACCTATGTTCAATGTCAAATTGGCTGTTCAGAAGTCATTTTACACTTCCATCAATGAAGCACGGATTTGTGGCGTAGGTTAGAACGAAGCTTTTCAGGAGGATCCAAGCAAATGTTCAACACAAGGGGGGCTAATTTGAACATCTTATATTATTTTCATTCATGCTGACCTCAATACTTAATAAAATTGAAGTCCAGAGTAACATTCCGAACATCCCGTACAACTGACCTGACTAGCCACATCAAGTACCCACTGGCTCACAATAAATAAATGAATAAATAGGATAACGATACATATAGTCTCGCAAATATTGCACTCATTGCTCGAGCAAGTGATCTCACACGTATGGGTTTTCAGTTTGCGTAAATGACTTCTTTTCTTTTTACCGAAAGCGACGATTGAAAATTAAGGCAATTTTCCGATTGTTCTACATCAGGTTAGACTTTTTCTCGGTAACGTGTTAAGGAAGCCAAATTATTTGCTATCAATCTTCAAATAACATCTGTTCAAATATATCATTTAGCCTAGCATGAATGATTTTATTTCAAGAACCTTCAATTCCCCACATTTTTAAGTTAGCACGTTAGGCCCACAGTTTGGGCGAGTCTTATGTTTAGGTGCATGTGAGAGAAGTATTTTGCCTAGTTGGGTTAGGATTTCATTATTCACTACGCCAATAACTCGATCAAGTTCAAATTTAAAAATATAAGAGGTTGAAATCAGATCCAGATTAGACAGAGGGTGATGAAGGAGGGATCAGTGCTTGTACGAAAATATAGCAAAGCCTTCTAACGAAAAATGTATCAGTCGAACAATAAAATTGAAAAATTCAAGGACTAGAGTCAAACGTTCTAGTAGCTGCATTTTTTAGGGTAAGTTTTGATATGGTGAAATTACGCAATACTTTTATCATCTGATACTTGAAAACCACCAGTCAGTTTTGTAACTGAAATAATACGCGAATAAACCACACAAATCTTTCACATAAGAAAATCCGGAGCAAGATGTTCAAAGGAGAACCATTCACATAATCAGATTCCGTACGCTTTAGAGAAAAATTCGAAAGAAGGCTCCGTTGGACAAACAAATCACCAAGCAGCGCCTCGAAAGAGCACCGTGTCAGGCATTAATTAAACGGAGCGATGCAAAGAACTCCAAATTATCAAATTAAAAAGAAACACTGCCAAGATTACGGGACCTAATAATATGCAGCAACATTCAACTTGTGAGAGTCAACAAGCAATAGATAATGGACCAAGTAAATAGGTAGAAATATATGCATCGCTTCGGTACTGTCAAACGTGAA
Organism: Orchestia grillus; assembly: GCA_014899125.1. Classification (NCBI taxonomy): domain Eukaryota; kingdom Metazoa; phylum Arthropoda; class Malacostraca; order Amphipoda; family Talitridae; genus Orchestia; species Orchestia grillus. The sequence goes on along the minus strand of VOMN01104553.1, from coordinate 7,353 downwards.
CTCAACAGAAGAAAGAGCAGGAAATCAAAATAAAGACGAACGAAAAGACTCAAAGAACGGATCACGAAATTGAGAATATTTTAAGAACGCTTGATGGGCTTATTGATAAATGGCTTGCGACATAGCTGCCAGAAGTTCTGTGGGTATACTGTACACTGAATAATCGTGTTATATGAGAATATAAAACATTAAGATAAAATGTATGTAAATAACAAATTATGTAACGAGTTCTTGAAAAGTGAAAACACAGATTATATTAGATGATAAAATTGGCATCCAAACACACTGGGGACAAGCGATTGGAAAAAAATCGAGCAAAATAGTTTGGCAACAGAGAGAAACAATTGTTAGACTTGAATAAATTTTCAGCACTGACCTTAAAAAGTTGCTTTGCAATACAAAGAAAACGCAAAATGAATAAACTGTGACCAATACTGAAGTTTTACATTCAAAACAACGACACGAAACATGAGCACAACGGAGAGTGGCCACAAGTCGGCTCGATGGGGGCACAGAACCTAGGAAGTGCGCAAGCGCATGGCAAAGCAGCAGCATTCTCACCGCTAAGAACTCTTTAATCTGTGCTTCTACCATTTGTTCTCGCAGCCAGTTGTGGTTGGAGACGAGTTCCTGGCATCCTGTAGACAGAAAAAAATCGACGAAAGTAACAAGCCGTTCAGAGCTCTCGCACTTCAAGGGTTATAGATTTCTCGTGCACACCTAGCAACTAGCGCTCGTATCGTTTGTGGTATCGCCAAGAAACACACGCGTTCGTTCAATAAGTAATTTGATTAACCAACAGCGTTGTTTGAGAAACATTAAACTGTACAACTAAAGATTTTTAAAAACTTACCCTTATCAGACACATTCTCAGAAGGCTCCTCTCCAGACGTATACTCTGGAGTAGACCAAAGCTCTTCGTCCGAAGACGAGAGCGATCGCTGTCGAGTCCTGCGGTCGCGGCTTTGCCTGGTGCGATGAGGGCGAGGCGGTCGAGGCCTCACGCTCTCACTCTGGTCAGACGACAAAGAATCGTTCCGTGCGATTTGGTAGCTCTGAGAGGCACCACAGACTGGGTCCAGGTGGTCAGTTCGGGATTCATCGGATCTGTGACTGCTACCCTCAGTGCTTCCTCTTCCAGACACGCCGCTTGAGTCCATAGGACTCGCAAGTCCAGTACCAACGTCACTCAGACGGCGGCTTGAAAAAACGCACGTCGCTGAGTTTCCTGTAGCCTGGAAGCCCTTTTCACTCTTGAAACTCGCACCATCTCCTAAAGGATCCACTCCGGGGGTTCCAAGCAGCGATTCCGGGATAAGCCTGTGCCTGGAACTAGCTTGCGGCTCCATCCCATCACTTGCAATGCGCCCTCTCGTTGCAGGCACCTCCATAGCGACTGCACTGACAGAAGGTTCTGAACTTCGCGCATCAACAATGTTCCAATGCCTCTGAGGCTGAGGATGCTGAGCAGAAATACCTGACCCACACAATTCAGTACTACCATGGGTAAAAAATTCCAATTCATTTCGTTTGTTCGCTTCTAATCCTTCTGGTCTGACAGCAACGTCATGGCTCGCTCTACGTTCAAGCTTGGGTCGCTTGTCGGCAGAAGGAGATCTGTTCGTACCTGAGCCGTAGTCAAATTCTGGGTCCTCTCCTGGGCCGCCGCTCATCCACGATCCTGTCTTGGTGAGAAGCTCTTGCTTCTTGCGGCACAGGATGCACACCCAAATCACCTGGAGGTAGCAGAGCGCATTTCAAGTTAGGCGTCAATCTCCTTTTTAAAAATCAAACATGAAGAATGGTTCACACAATGAGCTTTAAACCGATAAAACAACACAATTAAACTAACATAATTTTCAAGGTATCCAAACGACGGTCACAAGTCAGTTGACTAAAAGAACATGATCCCTAGAACGAACGGGCGTGTAGCACGGACAATTACCCGGTCGAAGAATACGCTTGATGCCTGCGAGTCTTGATGCAGCAATGATCTTCATGGGTCGCTCGAAGTTAGGATATCTATTGTTTAAAAAATACCTGTTTACTTCATTTAGCAGCCGTAATACCATTGGAGTTAAACCTATGAAGTTCAATACAGCTGCATAAGCTCCTGCTGCACTTCTTAAAATTAAACATACCGCTTAACAAGAGATATCTTTCCCCGAGTAGCATTATGCTATGCCCACATTACTCGCGTAACCCACATTTTCTCTCCCCTATCAGAAATACAAGTTCTTTATCCATCACTCTGATCAATCCGGGGTCCGAATGTTATGCCCACAAATACAATACCCACCAGACGGAGCTAATGATTCAACAATTCCTCAATTTTTGAAATTGGGTCAGAATCATTCATTGAACTTTTTAAATGATTGGCTCGCCATAGAGAGGGTAGCTATCGTAGTAGTTAAACAAGTGTGCTAACTGTGCAGGTGCCCATAGTACCCAAGTATACTCAGTTATACGTACTTTCAGTTGTTGAGAGTATCTCGTAATGGCCAATTTTAGGAACTTTGCTCATTTGCATGAAAGTTCTACTGGTATGAAGATCTATGATTATTAAGCCTTAATCTGAACATGTTTAATAAAAACGTGTCATTTTCCGACTTGTTATCTCCAAACGTAGGCAATTAATCCGGAATAGTCTGTGTGCATGTCTACGTACACATATGTCTGGGAAGGACATTGGTGTATATGTCTCCGTAGATTTATGCCCAGGCAAGACGTCGGTGTATGTCTACGTAGACGTACTAAGGAAAGATGACCCAACTCGTCTCAAATTTTTCTTAATCGAAAATTTGACGAATTACCCGGTCAAGAGTTAAAAACTGTATAGAAAATGGGCAAAAATAAGATATTTCGCCCTTACAGGGCGACGGGTTGCAGGACAACACTCCCAACAACAAACCCCCTTTACGGAGCACCAGGAGGCGAACTTTCCTTAGAAGTGCAGCGTGAGGCTCGGAATTTGTTACAAGGTGACGAAAAGTAATTTTAGCGATCTCGTTCCTCCGATATTAAATTAAGTTGTGATAAAAGGAAGCATGCCATATCAAATTTGTGTGGAGCACGTCATCATCTTTGGTTGTGTGTATTTTTACTTCATTATATTAAAAAGATGTACTTCCATGCCGTCAGGAACGTACTGTAATGCCATGAAATAACGCGTCACTCGAATCAAAGAACAAATTGTAAGAAATGAACAAGATGTCAGGGACGTTAAATACGCTTTAAAAAATTCACGTCTTAGAAAGTATATCTGAAGATAATAAAGGAGTCAAAAACTCTCACCTGAAGTACTGGTGAGTTACAAAGAAAAACGTTGAAAAATATAATCGTACAATCCATTTCTCCTTTAGAGCGAGAGAGAATAAAATGAAAAACAAATGCTATCTCCAAATGCAAAACATAAAATAATATCTCATCGAGCTTACCAAATTTTTCAATTTGCAGGAACGCTTCTAAGCTGTGATTGCTTACAGAGATAACTTCCTGAGGTTAAACAGAACAAGTGCACTCTTAAGAAGAACTTGGAATTATTCTCCTCAGTCAGTAACTTCAGGATGTACTTATAAATAGCTTGTCTATTTTAGGATCTTTATAACGCGGGATGACCCGACCCCACAATCAGTAAACCTAGCCTTGCCTTAGCACTGCAGGACATTCTGGTAAACCTTGCTTGTTAGAAAAGGATTTAGACAGTAAGGTGTTGTATGGTGCAATGTCTGACGAGCAAACCTTCTACTTTATGACCCATCCAACTTGAACTTTCTGTCTTCTTAAAAATATTACGATTATTCATAGTATAATGTCCACGCATTGATATATGCAGGACATCAACCCCTTAGTGGCTAAACAAATTTCAATTAATCAGAGCGCGTAATAAGAAATTTTCTGATATTAACGAACGACTACGGCATACACTAAAACGTTAATGCCATTTGCAACTTCAACAATTTGCAGTAGCTTCGTCTTTAATCTCGATTTTTGCTCGTCAAAAGAACATTCTCATACAGTAGTATACAGGCATCTCACCTCCAACACAGGCCCACGTACAATGAGCAGCGCGTCCCTGCAACGCTACTCAACACCCATCACTCATCACCACATGCGGATTTTCTTTCACTTTTACGTTGTGAACCAACTGCATGAGGCTGCAGGAGCTCAATGTTGCTGGAACTAATTTGCAATAAAAAACAGTACGTATTTGTTTCATCATCATCATTGTAATAAAAGATTACATACCGTTGGAAAATAAAAACACCTATGAGGAAAGTTTTTGAAACTAATCTAACGTTGTATCGTCATCCAACCTAAAACCTCACGCAGTTTATTGTTGTTTCTTCAGATGTAGCAAGCCCAACTGGGGCTTAAAACGAGCGCAATTATTAGCGAAGATGGGAGGTAAGTCACGCGCGTTCTCGACCTTTGCCCACAACGCGTCGTACCGACCAGGTCAGACTTGGCGCTGACGGCAACAATTGGTCCGATCAGCTGCAGAGCACGGCAGCAAATTAGAGGTCAACAAAGGAGGGCAAAAACCGGAGAAGTATCACGCACGCTAGGGGGCCCCACCGTGCACGCCCCTAACACGCGAATTAAATAAGACTGAAAAATGGTGACTTGCACGAACCAGACGACGGTGTAGTTTACGGTGGCAGTGGGGAAGAAACAAAAGTGATTGTTATACGACTGGAGGTTTATCTACCTCCTGCTTTTATTTCGAGAAACATTGAGAAAAGCTGTTTATTTATTCGCCATCAGGATTCAATACCTACTCGTATACTGCAAAAATATTTACTTCCAATACTTTCTTGAACAGTATTTTTAAGTACATGAGACGTGTGGTGTTTGAACAGCGTCAACTGTAAACGATTCTAAATGATTGAAACGTTATTCTTTCCTGGTACTAAAAATATCCTGTGAGATATACCGCAGGAATATAACGAAATAAACATCCCGTATGACTAAAAATCTCAAGAAAATTTATATCTATATCGATATGCAGCACCGGTACAAAACTAATTATTATTTTCCGTTGAGGTGGGTTGAGAGCCGAATTTTGTTCGTACACAGGATGCTAACTCGCACTTCAGATTAAAGAAATAGTGAAGAGTGTTGTACAAAGTTGTGGTAATGTTGGCGATTGATAAAAAGAGCTTTCTTAAAATATATGAGAAATCAAAGGAGCCTCACACGAAGCTTCAAATGAGAGTAGCAGAATCTGTTGTACTTTGGACTCCATGTACCTTGGACCTAGTACTAGTTTTAGTTTAGTGTGAATAACCTCTTTCTGTAGGTTATTCACAAAACTATCACTGGTTTTTGAAAAATTAACCAGTAGGAGCACATCTCACGACTACAACTCTCTCTGAAACACAAGTTCTAGTTTCCTGAAAAACCTGTAGAGGGAACGAAAATCAGCCCTGAGCCCGATGTACATGGGTCCAAGTTACAGCCGGTTCTCCTACAGTCTCAAAGCCAGCTCGTCCCTGAACCGATTGCTCGCAGCCGCCTCGCATCATTTGGATCTCGGGTGACGTCACTCTCGCTGTCCCACGTAGTTTTAACGAAAATCTATTTCAAATGCAGGCTTACACCAAATAAATAGATAAATATTAAATAATGAAGAGTTTTTTGCTCGTTGCTAAGCAGGTTGTGGAAAATTTCGTCTCAGCTGCAAGACAAAAATTGAAGAAAATCTCAAATTTCTCCAACACGCATTTGAGTCGAAACAAGCTTCTTGTTAGTCGGCATAAAATAACTAATCGAAAGTTTCCACAGAGGGATGTGGAGATGAAATTCCAAGTCGTGGCAAAGCAAAAATTTCTCATAAAAGAAACAAGAGAGCTCAAACGTGCAGACAAATGATGTAGCTGTAGACGCACGAGTTGGCAACATGACCAACCTTGGATATCAGCCAATCCAGACCTTCTCTATGTTCACGGAACTGGTCCCAATAATTCTATTCCTGTGAAGCTTATCTCAATTCTGAGTAGAACTTCTGAGAAGCCCATCATAAAACTTAAGGCTTGAAAATTTAAAAACAAATTTCAAAGCTGCGGAGTAGGGTCGCAATCGATAAACGTGACGTCACTCTCAGTTTGCCAGACGTAAGACCATTCGCAATGACGATGCCAGATGTACGACAACGAAGGAGAGTTTTCATCTTTTAAAGCTCTGACTTATACCACGACCTTCGTAATTCTTGAGGAAATTATTTAAAGAATAACGTTTATCTATCGCTCAAAAATAAATCTCATTATTCATCAGAGCAAAATACTCTTACTTCTGCTCTGTGGGATGGATAAAATTTCAACGGAATAGAAACGTTAGAAGTTCTGTATGAATGCAGTTCATGAAGTAATAAATAAAAGTCAATTTGTGATAATGAAAACGTGAATAAACGGGTCACTTATTCAGCTTCAGCACGCAATGCATTGGCGCTGAAGGAACAAGCGACAATGACTAAATTATTTCACGCCTCATTCGCTTTTGTGTAACACAATCAGCCCTTTTTGTAATTCAGAAATTCTTAAGAAAGCTGCTGTTTGTTTCACTGATAGATCAGAAATCCTGCACTTACTCAATGTTTACTTTATTCAATAAAGAAAAATGTGATGAACAGTTCAGACGCGAGGTCTTTGGAATCTTGCGTACGAGCGCTAGCACCTCAACCTCAACACGTGGTAAACTTTTATGACTCCATCCAGCTCCTTAAATCCTCTCTGTAATCCGGCACTCCTTATACTTGTAGCGCAGCTTCACGCAGACTACGACACTACGAACCTTTGGGGGAAAACTGAGCATTTGGACTTGAAGAAAACTGTTTTTAATCTCCATGTTACTTCTCTTGCAAAAAACTCCAATGAAAGTTGGCCCCTTGATGTTGTTTAAGTTTTGAGTCAATGGCACCAAGGAAACTCGCGCAGCATTTTGTCTTATCTTTTCCCTGCACTTGGAGACGTTCCCCTCACTCTTTCTTGACCATCCAAATTTCGAGACTGCATACGCAGTCAGCGGGAGGCCGCGACACGTACACGTTGCGTTGGTGCTTCCGTTACGCGCACTGAAATTAATTGTATTATTCGCTGCACAAAATAATTTTCAGAGTTGAATGGGCTTTTAGTGTATTTCGAAACGTCAACAGGATTGCCGTGAGTTGCATGAACGCAGAGGCGGAGAAAATTTTATACCATTGAATCGTGAAACGCACGACTTCCCGCCGCTCTGTGCTGGTGGTGATATTCTCCCTCCTTCCCATCCTGCCTTCAAGCCCTCCCTTGCTGCCCTCACACCCTGCCCTCTCACCTAGTTGTAGAGTGTACACCCAATATCCCACACCTCACA
>VOMN01104542.1:0-32174 GCA_014899125.1 Orchestia grillus | reverse complement strand
CACGGACACACACACACGGGAACACACACACGGACACACACACACGGGAACACACACACGGAAACACACACACACGCGGGGGCAAGATGTCGCTCAGTGGGTTGTGTTGCTTCTTGAATGAGTCAAGTGTTATTCGAATCCAGACGCATTAGCTTAATGGAAGTATTTTTTAGCTTTCAAAAATTGAAATTATATACAAGTACTACGAAGAGTATTCGAGAGTAAGCACTCAAAGCAGGATTAACGATACAATCACGATGTCTGAACGCAGCGACTTTAACTTTCCTGTACATATGGGAATTTTTTTAGAAGTCGAAATAAACAAAGGAGGAGTGAAGGCCATAGTTTCAATCTACGACCATAGCTTCACGTTTTATAGAACCTAATTTAACTTGTTGATTATTTCCCACATATTCAATGCTTGAAAACAAACTCCTAAAAGTTCAATTACTCAGTGACGTACATACATATGTACATGTAATTCGCAGAGCATATCTTCATCATTTGAACTGCCACGCAGCATATAATTGTCCCTTGGCTACGCAGAAACTAGCCCTCAGCACATTTTACTCTACAAATCAATTATGTAAATTTTAAATGCATTTAAATGAAATCCCAATTTTACTGAGTCTTTGTTGTTACAAAGTTGCTCCAATCCTAGATTGTACTATTGCATTATTCTACCCTACGAGAAAAGGAACGTCTCCTCTACGATATTATTTTCACTTCTAAAAAGTTTATTACTTCCGAAAGTTCCACAACGAACATAGTTCGTTTTGGAACTTTTGACAAATTTACCTCAAATTTGAAAGTGTTTTATGAATTGTAGTTGGGTGTGACAAGTGAGAGTTAATATGTAAATCCTATGGCTTTAAAACTCAAAAACTTGATACTGATTCCATCAACGCCAATCTTGCTTCTGAAGGACAACTGTAGCGAATGTCTATCTTGATCGAATTTTTTCTCCTCAAATGATATGTCCGCTTCTGTGTTCAAACGGATGAAGCAGTGTCTCGAGAGATGGACGGGTGAGGGTGGCATATGCAACATAGAAAGCTACAGTGCAAGCGTGCCACTCCGCTGATCTTACACAAGATATGCGAGCGTGGCTGTGTATTAAAGGCTATATCGTATACGTTATGAAGAGATAGATAATACTGTACAGTACAGTCGCGTTATAAGACATGCTCAAAGAAGTTATTTTCTCAAGGGCTACAGTTTTTATTACACTTCTAAGCAAAACTTTGTTCGAAGAGTACTCAAAGTGAGTATTCGAGCATCGAGGATTTTTCGTACCATTTGTCGGCGTTCAAAATGGGATTGGCTGATGGTGGAATGAAGGTGAAACGAAGGTGGAGGCTGGCAGCTGGTGCTCATGCTCAGATGAAGAAGCTAGCAATTGCTCCCCAAAAGGCTTAGAAGACAGCTGAGGTTATCGATGATTCTTTGGAAAGTACGACTATTATTAAACACTCAAGACAAGTCAACTTTGAATATGATTTATGTTTAATTGTCTGTAACGATAACGCTCATGAATAGAAATTAGAATAAGTTTATGAAGTAAGCATAATTAGACTCAGAACTTTGAAGGGTGTCATTTTAACAATTCGTGACGGAAGACTTGGTACGTGCCGGCACGTGTGCAACTTTTCAAGCCGTAGAATGCAGCGCTCCCTGATTATTGAACATTTTCTGCTCGTCTGAAGCTACCGTAGCCTTGAAGTACCAGCGACCCTCGAGATATGACGTAATTATTTCAAGTACCATTTGATTTGTGTTCAAAAGTTTCAGCAGAACAGTAGAGAAGCAAGATAAATAAGCTCCGGGCACGCATGCCTTCCATGTTATCTTTCTCTTTAAGAAATATTTCAGTCTTGAAGTAGCTGTCGGATTTGTCTAAGGGACTGGAGGGAATGGGGACCTGCTTCACTCTTTCTTTCCTCTATCAATGGAAAAACCCGACTGTTAGAGATCAAGAAAGCTGTAAAGAATGAATCTTAAAAAAGGTGAAAATGTGAAGATAAATAACGTAAGGCAAGAGTTTGAGAATAGAATAATTCTTGCTTCTAGAGAATAGAACGGAAATGGCGCGCGTCTAATTCATATCTACACTTACCGTTGACTTTGATTTGAAGAGCAACTTAAATATACTGACGAGGATTTATCACGAGAGATTCACAGCGTGTGATAAATTACACCGAACACTTGAGTTACAATCTGGTATAATGAAAGTTTGGAAACTTTACTGAAATTGGACATGGACTGGAGAAAAATTCCTTAACTGAAATGTGGGACGTTAAATGAGTGCCAGATATTTTTAGTCTTCTGACATTATCTTTTTTATCTTACTTACTTTACCTAGGAATGCAACAGTGGCCTAGGTGATTATGAGAAATGCTGATAATTTTTACACCCTAGTTACAAAGATAGTAGGGAGCGAGATGGAAAGTAAAAAGAGAATAATATTAATTTGAGTCAAGGTGACTTGACGTTTGCATCCCTCACAATCGCAGCGGATTAACCACGTTATTCAATATGACAGTAACCACAACAATTTCGGTAAAATTTTGTAACCCTTTATAGAGCTCTGATTGACTCGAGGTGACAACGAAAGAAAAAGTTATAACGGATGGAGAGCGATAGTTAGAACAGGAGACGCTCATGGTATGACGACTAATAACCTAATTATACGCTTTTACAGCTCTGTAAAGGCTCAGAACAGACGGAAAGATTACTGGAGCAAGTGAGGTAGCCTCAGCTTGTGGCCGACATATGAGGTTATGTTCGCATGCTGGAAACGAGATCAACGTAACCAATTCCACCTCTGCAGTACGGACTCGCTGCTCACCTAAATTCAAAGAACTCGACACGGACATTGTGAAACGAGGTTTACGAGGCTTGACTTTAGGCAATCCATAAAACAGATGACTCTAAATTTTCGACAGCAACAATTTTGTTACGGCGCTTACCTGCACAAGCAAATGTAAAAATTTTGGTGCACTAAGTTAATCTTAGCAATAATATTTCTCTGTGAGCTTGGGTGTCATGACTTAAAATAGTTAGCAGCTCTGTAAGTGAGGGTGATAACGAGGATGACTTCGTTCACTTTGATAAGTTTATGAGGACAATCTACACTTTATTTTATCTGAACATCAGTGTACAAGAATAAAGCAGAATATACGACGCTTGAGTAGCCTGCACTCAGCTTCTCCTCTCGGACATTATCTTTGATATAATAAAATTGCAAATAGAAGCTCCGGCACGAGTGCAGCTTGAATATCAATTGGTCTGCAGCGTTGGATCCTAAGCGTTGGGGAGGTCGCAACAGAAAATGCTACTGTTCGTCGCTGACCAACAAACATACCCATTTCTTCTTCAGATCTGAATACTTAATTGGATGTTACTGAAAAAACGAAGGCAGAGCAAAACAAAGGTCGAGTCTAGGCCAGTGAGCAACAAAGATAGATAGCATTGCTTATAGTTAGCTAGTCGCCCCTGAATGTTACTAATAAGGCCTCTGGACAACCTAGAGCATTCCGACGCTCTAATGACGAAGCTCGTGCTCCAATTAAGGGGAGAGATCAACGTGGGCGCCCAGAGAGGTGGTCAACAGTGATAACCCGCTCGGAGGGGCGGACGAGCCAGCGCGGCCGCTTCCTGTACCTCAAGGTCAGAACTTGGACGAGGCGTCTGCAGGATGAGGGCCTACTTCGGCTGGGGATGAGTACAGGTCCTGGACCTGAGAGGCATAGACTTAATTTTGCCGGCACCGGCTTTGCCTGTGTGAGCTACTGCATGACTCCAGGCTCTTTAAGAGTCCTCGCAATTTTGTAGCCACTAGCAATAAAGAAATTGGTGTTGGAGGACATAAGCTGTTATCTATTACTTGCATGACTTTCACGCTATATTTCCCCTTTACTTCGCGATCTTGGATTTGTGCCAACATAATCTAGTCTTATTACTACGGATTCATGTTGTATCATATGACATGCATGTTTTACTGCTCATGGGTATAGGTTACTTATTTACAATGCCAAGCGATATTCTAAAAAAATCAAGTTTTATTGATTCTTGACCCTGGACTGACCCTCACAACCAGTGTATACATTTATAAAATCAAGGTCTTCATTATTAACAGATTTTCAATCATTTTAACACACAACGCGAACATGCAATGGACAGATCGTGTCGTGCATTGTGTGAGCGACCATCCCATCGCATGTCTCTGCCACCCCACTCGGCCCTTCACCTCAAGAGAACGCGATAAATCATTACAGGTTGCAGCAATTTTCCAAATTGATGCCTTGATTCCTACAAAAAACTATGCGATTCGAAGATGAAATAATTTGAAACTCGCGTGAAGGACACAATTTCCCATAGCTCACCACTAAGCAAGCAGCAGAAAGTATGTAACTTTGATGGAAAAGCCCTTCACTCGTTCTCTAAAAATCCACTTGAATAGGAGTTGTTTGGACAAAATAATCATGAGGTCTTTGTCGTGGTCATTTTGATAGTTAGATAAGCAAGGCTTCATGAATACATCCTTTCATTTCACTTCAGAAAAATTTCAAGTATGAAAAAGCTTTTTCACAAGTTTTCAACCTGCCTCATTCGATCGACTTTATGAAGTTTCCAGCATAAATTATAGACAAACCCTTTCTGAATTATGGCTCAAATATTCGACTCCGGCACAAAGATGGGCAAATGATACGAATTGATCTTGAAGTATGAAGCTAATACGTAATACAGGCCAACTTAGCAGCTAAGAAATATGGCCCACCGAATTTTAAATTTGAGCGCAAGTTTAACGGGCGAGCAGCCCACGAGCACCGCAGAAGTGAGCACAAGGGAGGGCTGTGCCTCCAACCCCACACTTCAAAATGTCCGCACCCCGTCGCCGACCAGCCGCGTCACGGCCTCACGTACTTGTATACGTCTACGATTACAGCTTTTGTTAAACAATGAACGGTTTTGATGGTACGACAGGAATGAGGAATACTTAGAAAATAAAAGATAAATGTAGCGCGAAAACTATTAAAGTAGCAACTCAGCATCCCTGATTTGTGCTCGATCTCAGCCCGCGTAGCCACGCACAGTCCGGCGGTTTGCGCAGGCGTGCGCGTGCAGCACAGCGAGGTCGGGTCCACAGAACGAGAGGCGCAAGAAATGAGCTTGATGCTCTCAGATCTCAGGAGGCGGGGACCTAATCATCATCTCGCTCGTAAGATCTGCTCAGCAAAAAGATGCTTTACAAATAAGGGATCCGAAGCCGAGTCTCTTGGCACTCTGCTCAATACAACGCAAACTAAAACTTGCGCTGCGTGCGAGCTCAGCGATCGCCTGAGCATGGAGTCATGGCGTGATCCACTGCAGCCGCACGTGTGCTGTGTGAGCAACGGACGATGGCCGAGAGGAATAAGGACTTCTGACTATACAATCAACACCGTCAACTGACACTGTCAATTTGAGCGATAACTTTCGCAACGAACTCGACCCGTAAACTTAATTTGCAATTTCTGCCCGTTGGTCTGGGTCACAGGAAGGCCAAGCTGAGCCAATTTACGACACCCCCCCGAGGGATGTAACACAAGCACCAGGGTGCGCTGCAAACTTGTTCGCGTGTCGTCAGTGCACCGACCTCGTGCTAAAAACTGCCTTGAGTTGAACAGTTTCCACGTTAAAAAAATTGCAGGGATTGAACTAGTCCAATTTGATTTTACAGTCAAAATCACCGGGGAGTTTGGCAGGCAGAGGCAAAATCTGGCGCCCCTTACAATTCTCTGACCAAAAAGCAAGCGGTCAACTTCAACTTTACTGCAAAATTTGCATGAGCTGAAACCAATGCTTAAGCAAGAAACAAGGAGAAAAGCATGCATTCCTGCAACCCCAGACCAATGTGCTTTTTTATTTCATGTACGCAATTGTAATACAACTAAGACGGAACATTTTAATTCCATGAACACAATTTTTAGTTGTATGCCAATAACTGACTGAATAATTACAAATTCCAATTGGAAGACTCATAAAGTTCAGCTGTAAAATATTAGACCTACAGTTCAGGTTGCCTTCGACCAATATTCATGCCATTTGAGTCCATAATATTGGCAACCTTAGAAACAGTGCTATTACACTAGGCAGGGGATGCTGACTAGACCTCTAGGCAGTTCGCTATTAGGCAAAATTTCATGAATTTATGCACTCACACCGGCAGTCTAAGCTATCTACTTCTATACTGATAAGTTTTTAACAATCAAGAAGGACATTTCGAGGACATCTCATGTAAAACACACGATATATCACGCTAGTTTTACGTGGCCCAACATGCGGGAGAGAACAGTTATGTCAAACTTAGTGCAGCAGTACGCTGTCTCGCTCATCGTCTGTAGAAGAAATCGTTGAGTAGTAGCAGTAGTGGTAGCAGTAGCAGTAGTGGTAGTAGTAGTAGTAGTAGTAACAGTAGTGGCCGTAGTGGTAGTAGTGGTAGTAGTAGCAGTAGTGGTGGTAGTAGTAGTAGAATAGCGTGACTAGTGCTTCAGTCGACAGGTTCATGACTCGCCGAAAATAGTAATCGTCGAGAGAAATGCTGGATGTACACAACAGTATTGTTCAAAATTGAGCACATTTTAAGACGTCGATATCGCAAGTAGTAGTAGAAGACGCAGTAAGGATAGCAGCGCTTTAGTAGCTCAGACTATCTCGTACCCGAAGAAAAGGGACCATTTGGAATGAACTCTGGAGAGCGGAGAATCTATGCACAATGAGTGTCCCTACAAAAAATTCCTTGCACATAAAAACATCAAAATAAGAAGGAAGAGAAAGAAAAGATAAAGAATAATCGGAAAAGAAGGAATGAAAATATAAAGATGTAAAGTGGGCACAAAAGATGGAAGTCCCGATGGCCTAGCTTGAGCTGAAATAACCTAACATTCTCCCCTCGGGGCTGTTAGTCTCCATAGCATACGATAGACAAACTTCACTATCCTAACCCTAGTAGCGCTTATGGCCTGTCCTATGCCCACTGCAAGTTACAAGTTATAAAATATTGCAAATCACAAAAGTTCAATTAGTATGAAATTTTTCCTTAACTTTACTCGAATATTGAGTGTTCAAAATTAAGGAAAAAACTTCGTGAACAAAAACAATTCTCTAATAAAATGCAACGAGCCTCAACTTGACATTATCTGGTATTTTTGTTGGCTTAAGTATCAGAGATTCAATAATTTCTTTTAACAGCTTCGCTGGCCATTTATCATAGAGTGTAAATTGAATTGCACTGGATCCCACAAGTTAGTGCGCATGTTGATACACGATAGCGCCTCACCAGCCGGAGGTGCGCAAGAGGGGACCGAGGACGTGCTCAGAATGTGAGCTGAGACTCGGCCCCGGTACAGAGCGCTAGGTCGGTTCCAGCAAACATTCGTTCTCGTCCCCTGCATAGGGCGGTATCAACTAGAGCGAGCGTCAAATGGGATGGAAAATATTTGTGTCATAAGAAGCAACTAGAGCGAGTTAGAGGATAGAGCGGTTGTTTACTGGAACCGATCTAGTGCTCTATGGGGGTTAATACTGCAAACTAAATAATGTCACGGCCGCTTATCATTGCTACGGATATCTAGTATAATAATACCTATTTTGTATTTACTTATACATTTACATATTTATATGTATTTTTTGTGTCTGCTGAACATATACCATATAGCAAAATTAACTTTTCAGTTATTACATAAAAAACAATACTGGAACAACCCTTGCTTTCATATTCAGTCAGTTGGTAGCACGGATACAATTCATTCCCGGACGAACGAAGATAACAGCCCAAATTTAAAGAATTTATGAATTTGTAAATTGGATACTGTATATTAGCATAAGTGTCGAAGAATTTTTTAACAAAAATATTCACGAAAGTTAGTTGAACATTAATATACGCAAATTTTTGTACGCTCGTTAAAATATACTCATTCATCAATTAATGTGTTCATTAAAGCCCGTTATTTTTAACGGGCGTACATACTAGCAATCAATAATCATCATTCTGTGCATTTCCGCGAGCACCAGGCTCTATGTGATGTTTGTCCGCAGGTTAAGTAAAGTCGAATTCTGCTTCGCTGTGTCAACGAGTAGTGCTAGTTAGTGCGTTGTTAGCGAGTCCATGCTGTGGTTGAATAAAAAATTTCGTTTGCATACCGAGGTGCCTTGGTCTCACTAATAATTTCGCCGCCTTTAAGTAACGTGACAGGTGATCTGAACATTGCAGCGCTTGTGGTTGGAATTTAATCCATTTAATGTTCCATGGCTCTGCATTCTTAGTAAAATTAGCTTTACTCCTTCAACCCTGTTGGTGCAAAAGTGTTCTAGTCAAAATTTGTTTATACAAACATCAGCGTTGAAAGGGTGAAATGCTACATGTTGAAAAAATTGCTGTGGAAAACGCAGAAGGCGATATGCTCAGGTGTTTCTACGGAACTTCCAGAAGTCAGAATATTCCTGAATGTGAACCCTGAAAAAACGTGTACATTTTGCCACAGGTTAATATTCAGGTAGACTTGACCGCATATCAATCACCGGATGCTATCATGCATCAAACAAAGCCCCATGAAAATAATTCCTTCCAACTGCCACACGCTCAAAACTTCTGGTGACGCATTGCACAACATGTCTAAAGTCACATAAAAATTAGCAGTAAGATCACGGTGGGTAAAAGACGAAAGACCCAGAAAGCTCACTCTCGAGCTGCAGCAGAAACAATGGCGCTTGCAAGGCTACACAGCAGCTACCTGCACTTCAGGGTGGGCTGAGATAGAGCCTGTAGCGCACGGTCCTTGGCCACCGTCACGATCTCAATTCAAAGCGGCGGCGGCGAGAGGAGGAAGGGAGTAAGAGGAAGAGAATGATATCCACTTTGATTACGCTGCGTATATTTTGCGTACCAGGAAAAGAACATAAATGCTAACCATGATCGTTCGGGTTTTAACTACTTTTTAATAAAAAAGAGATCCAAAAGTTATTTTCAATTTCATTTGTTATAGCAAACTGTAGCGACCCGTTTGAGTAAAGTTGGATGGTGTTCTCGCATAATTCTGGAGCACAAGCTGAATATTTTGCTGTTACAGATATAGCTGCTGTTCTACAAATGTATGTCCTATAACTTCAACTATAATTCCTGTATATCTACGCGTCATACATCTACATTATTATATACCAAAAAAGTTCTTTAATCCGGTTTTAGGGAATCAGAGACAAATATTCATTGAAGACTTTTGACTTATTAAGAGAACAGGGGTGAATTCCCAAGATACGGACATCAGCTACTGCACCGAAGGAATCTCAAGTTTTTATATTCGTACAACTGAGACTCATGCAGCTAGAGCCAGAGATAGGTCCATGGTCTCACTTCACTCTAACATTGCTTAGAGTCTACGCAATGTTGGAGTCTACGCTGTTGACAGTATCGTGAGTCCTTGTTACCGAATTGTTTGAAAATTAGCACAGTTCTGATTCCTCACAGCATAATATGCCTTTCAGATCAATAAGTGAAGGAAACTAGATCATTTGTGACTTTCAAGAAGGTACTCGTAAATGTCTCACAGTTCATGAAAAGCTGTGCGAACACGTGCTTGCCAACAGCAAGTGAGCCACATATTAGGGAGACAAGTTGAAGAGCGTTCTGCCGTGAAGTGAATTTTTTGTTGCATGCCACTCCTTTGAAGTAGACTTGCATTTAAAATGAATATATTTGGTGAGAAACAGAAGTAGTTTATTCGAAGGCAAACAGAAGTCACATCAACAATGAAATGATTTCTTTGAACTCATGCAATTGGTTAAAATTACAAAAGTCAAACGGAACACTGAAAAATTCTTTTAATTTTGTGGAATAAAATTGATTTTGCTGCGTACCGGAAAGTCTAAGGATTGACTTCATAGTTTCACCAACCATTTGTTTTGTCATTGCAAGATGGACATAGATTACTGACATAAAATAATTACATTTGGACTTCGATAGTTAAATTGGGTCCATACAGGATGTTACAGGCGATTTATCTCGACCAACCGCGTTAGGTGAGGACTTGCAGTGCACAGCACATCTAAACTACACTTCACCCAATTAATAACATCGCTTAGGTACGCATGTAACAGCACTCTTTACTGGGCATTCATGAAGGGCTCGACTTAGTTCGTTATTTCAGCTCAATTCAGGGCAGCGCAACCTAGTAAATGGCCTTGGTGTTCTACTAACTAAATAAATATGAATTTAATTTCACCTCTTCTCATGAGTTATTAGAATTCTCCGTCAGCGATGACGCAATGTACTGTGGTCTCTCACCATAAGTCCTATGAACTTGGACTCTCGCTGTGATAAATGTAGACAAGACAAATGTACAACAAATGGATGTGATCCTTGGGTGTCCGGGTTACTCGTAGTCTTGGTTTTGGATAGTTAACTTCGGTGGCTGCTAAGTGCAATTTAGCGTAAATGAGGAATCATTGAGGAAAACCAAGCGAAAATAAAGTTGGTGATTTCGTGCGTGATTGCAAGCGCCAAGGTCAATGATCCTTAACTCAAAAACTCCTTTAGATCCTATCTGCTATAATTTCTATAAGGACACTGAAAATATCCTAATTTTTCAGTTAGAGCAGAAAAAACGACAGGAGAACTTGAGTAACTCACGAAAATCAAACAACACTCACTCTGTAGTACAATTTCACCCCTGTTTTGTTCGTGGATGAAAACTATAATTTCTCACCCTCTCACAACTAAACAAAATAAAGGAAAATTTTAGTGCTAGAACATAGCTTATTTGGTTATTTCAATGGATTTTCGAACTTGTCTTCCGTCAAGTTAATACCAGGAATTAAAAGAAAGATTATTCACGTATAAATACAGTAATATTGAGACGATGTGACTAGCCCAGTAAGTGGGCCGGAGGTCGGAAGGAAGAGGGAATCAAATCGCGCAAAAATATCGGAAGCTATTCATTCCTTTTAATATCAAATTCCAACAAAATTTTGTTTTATTTCATCAACATCATACATGTAGCTCATAAAACATTCATACATGGCAAAAAGGCGCCCCCTGTGTGGGACCGTCTCGCAGGTTGCGCACGACCTCCGTCACTTCATGTCCGCAGTCCGGAAGCTGTTGCGTGCGACAGCAAGTGCCGACATCTAATTAGAGTAAGGCACGGAAACTGAGCTAAATTTAAATAGCTCATGAGAGACGTACAATTAGACGGTGTTCCTGGTTAAGTTCACTCCGTCTGAGTCTGCCTCGTAAGTTGAGCATATCACGCGGCCTTCGTGCTCCTTATCGAGAGGCGACAGCGACCCGCTGTAGTCAGGGACACTCTTAGTCTCCACAGGGTATTATCGAATAAATTGATCTTGAAAATTCTTTGAGCCTATTTTCAAATTTTGACTTAGCTTCGAGTAACGTATACTTTTTTGTCAGCTATGCGAATGTCTCTGGCCAAAGCCGAATTAATTACTTTGAAAGGATCATCATAAGAAGGGATGGACGAAAATAAAAATGATGATCAGAAATGATAGTTTACGTAGGAACTCGGGAGAAATTCTTTCAATTAATACTCAGTTGAAAATTCTACAATTTCTCAGACGAAAATATTCGCTTGACCATAGTTCAACAAAAGTGACGAAGGTGTTTCGCTCTCCACCGGTTATTGCAGCATTTTGTATCATCTTTAGTAATAACTTTTCGTCGGGCGAATGATGACTCGTTCGCAATTCAGAAAATGTGATCCTTTTTTTGCCGCAAGATTAGAAAAAAGAAGTGTGCTCGAAATATTTTCAAGCAAGTTTTATCATTCTTCTCTTTGAATTGTCAATCACTCTCCGAGCAAAAGTTCTATGCTAACGCATCACGTGTACTTGAAGTCCCTAAAGCAAATACTACTTAGTGTCGCTACGAGAATGTAGTTAAATTTTAACAAGCAGAACGACATATCATTGTGTCTAAGCTATGGCGATAATGACTTTAAGGCAGCGATTTCCTGGTCGATAAACTGCACGGAGGCGTCGCAAGGATTTTTTTTCTTTACAAAGCTAAGCAGAGGTCCTTCAGCGTTCTCCACACAGCTACAACCGTAGAAACTGCTCTATAAATCGTATGAACTTTGCAATTGACATTGCAAAAAATGTTTTAGATACTACATGGGTGAATCAACATTGCGATTGTAATTTAGAATTCGGTAGCTTCAGTAGACTAGAAGCGAAATGTTTCCAACAGGGAACGACACAGATCTGAAATTGCTACCGACACTACATCTGCATTGTTCATGAGTGGCAAAATCAACACACAAGTCTGAAAATATGGACGCTAAAATGCAAAGCTGAATATTCAAGGTTAAACCTGCACTAGAGCGAAAAAGGAGGGCAGGAAAGTGAGGTAGGAGACAGCGTTCCTCCGCGTGCACCGCGGTAGCAGGGGTCAATATCTTAATGAAACTTTGATGGTGGAAACCAATTTGAGAGAACAAAAATGAGATGGAACAAAGAAAGAAAAGAGAAAAAGAGAAGAGTTACAGACGCAGGGAAGTATTCTTATTCCTTTCAACTACGATTGAGGAATGCAAGTTGAGGAATCTCGTCAGCAAATAAGATGGGCCTGCGCACCAGAACAAGTGCAGCCTATACCGTCAACGCGCCTCAAGTGACGGCACGCGACGCTCACTCGTACCTCGAAATCGCAGGCTTCTCGCTGGAGCTAGAGAGGTCAACCCGACCTGCACTGCTACGCCTCCTGTACTGCAACCCCTCCTGCACTGCTGCACCTCCTGTACTGCAGCTCCTCCTGCACTGCTGCACCTCCTGTACTGCAGCCCCTCCTGTACTGCTGCACCTCCTGTACTGCAGCCCCTCCTGTACTGCTGCACATCCTGTACTGCAACCCCTCCTGCACAACAGTCCCCTTTTTATATCTTCTGCATAACAATCCTTCGTGTACTTCCGCTCACTCTTTATATTTTTTCGTGCATTACAGTCCCCTCCTGTACTACAGCTCTCTCTTGCATTACAGCCCCTCCNTACAGCTTCCTTCCCCATACCTCCTACCTCGAAGCCTCCTCCAGCCACAGCAATTAACAACTCTCTCTCGGGCACGTTGAGTTGACGATAACAAAAAGTGAGTAAATTGTAGACAAGAAATTGACAAGTTCGCGGTCAACTGGGCCGTCGTCCTCACAACATATTATTAGCTGGCTCCGCGCCGCGGACACAGAATACGAAGCAAGGAAATTAATTTTGCGGAGTGACAGTTTTTGCCCAACTGCTTCCAAGTAAATAAATGGTCCCGCAGAATTGGCCTAGGCACCAACGAATTAACTTCTCTAATTTAATGAGAAGCAAGTTCACGACAGTGGGTCGCAAATGTTAGCACACAATTTCATGAAGATTTTTTGCTAAATCTTCGTATCAATGGTGTTCATAAAATCTTTGATTCTAGAATTGAAGAATTTAACAATGAGTCTGCCTTACAGCAGACACGTTAACCATATTCGTATTCTGTGGAGAGAGTAGAAGCTTGCTCCTTTGGTTGCTTAACGTCGTGCTAGCGACGCTGTCGCCCGAAAGCATGAGCTTCAGCTTCCCAGAAGCAAACAACCACAACGACTTCATGGCTGCTCTTCATATGCCACAGCGGCAAAAAATGAGATGCCTGATAAAAAATAGCGTCAAAAGTTCGCTGGGGAGAACATGCTGAAAATCCTGATCCTTACATCCTGGTTACAGAGTGGGAAACATACGACAGGTCACCCATTGTACCTTCATAAAAAGGAAGTATCTGCTTCGAACGAGAGCAAATACGATGGCATTGTACTCGCAAAACTTCACTGGTGCGTTGAAAACCTTTTGCTTAGACTTCAAATTAGGTGATTACACACAAATTTGTTGCACAAGTACAGGGAAAAAGCCATTAAGTAAAGTACACTACCCGGCTAAAAAGCTTGTCGCACCCTGCAGAAATGAAGACGTAGTGAAAATTATCAAGCTTCATAGTTTATTGGAGAATCTTTTACGTTGATTACAGCTTCCGTTCCGTTAGGCATAGATTGTACTAGATGTTTCAAACAATCTGAATGAATATTTGTCCAAAGTACGAGCAAACTTTCAAAAAGATTAACACACGAAGAAGAAAGAGATGTTGAAGCTCGCAGCTCACTCTACTGTTGGTTTGTTCAAATGTTCGATAGAATTTGAATTAGAAGACTGTGGAGGCTCTTTTGTATAAGAAAATAATCCCTTGTAATCCCTGAACCAACTTTGTGCTTTATGAGAACGGTGGATGCGAGCGTTATCGTCTTGAAAAATACAAGAACCTGCAGGGCAATAAAATTCCATAAACAGGTGTACTTGGTTCTCAAGAATGTTCAGATAATCCTGAAGTTTCATTTGTTGCTGCGCATGGTGGCAAAACCTAACCCTAACAATGTGATGCACTGCCCAGATCATTACCCTGCTAATCGAAGTCTGCACTGTCGGAGAGAGATATGAAGGATTCAAAGCTTCATGGGCTTTTCGTCTCGCTCTTACTCTGCAACTTCATGGGACAAGGAGAACTTCGATTCATCTGTCCACAAGACGTGTTTACATTACTCTACAGTTCAATCTTTGTGGTTTTTTGCAAATTGAAGCCGTTTCATTCGATTAGTTCAACTGACCAATGGACGGAGGCGGTGCAGCTCCTTTAACCAATTTCCTTCAGTTCTTAGCGCATAGTGAGAGCAGAAATTTTCTTAGGACCTTCGCTGAACGTGCTAGTCAGCTACTGAACACTTTTCTGTCTGTGTACTTTCACCAATCTCTTCAGAGAACGCCTGTCGCGAGAATTCAGAGTTTTAGCTCTGTCACTATTATTACCGAACCACCGAATGACTTCACTTCACCATCTTTATCCTCTGAGCATTCGTTCTTTGCAGTCCTTAGTCCTGTGACCATTATTTGAGGCAGTTCTCTGGCGGATTTCCCAGCCTCATGCAAACCTATAGCTTGGCTTTTGTTTAAGACATAGGTTTATTTTTTAGTTTTTTCCAGCGGGACTATCCATGCTTGTTGTCGCGGAGGGAGCAGGTGCAAAGCTGAATTCCGGTGACACTGAACGCAACTTTTGTTACCATATTTTTTTTTTAATTTGGTCCGAGGAAACCTGTGAAAATATTTTAAATTATATCTACATTTTACTAGGGTGCGACAAACGTTTTGGCCTGGTAGTGTGTTTTTGTTATAGAAAATAATCAAAGTTCGTGTACGATGCATTTTAGACTTTATGTGGCTCAAAATGGGGAGCTTATATGTCTTGGACATAAATAAGATTTGCAAAGCGGCGACGCCTCGATTTCAACAATTTTGGGTAATCTAATCTAGATGAGGATTAAGAGAGACTTAACATTCTCAACTTACTCATTTCCGAGTTAAGTCTAAAATTGTTCCGACCTCTACAGGAATATGTCGGCGTATTTGTACTTGTTTGCATTACAATCGAAAAATTCTGTAATTTCATTCATGAGTTGTCTTAGGTGACTTATACTTATGCAGTTAAATTTTAACGTGAATGATGCCAAAACATTTGAGATTGTAAGGTTGAACTGCTGAAAAATGTTCATATTTCCTTGAATTTAGAATATTAAGTTACAATTTCACATCAATTCATTTGCAGATTTAATCACCCCGAAAAACATATTTACTGCTTCACTGATTTTGTCATATACGGAAACTTACTTATATTGAGCCATAGTCAAAAATGCTGTAACAAAAAATGTTAAAATCGCAGCCAAGTCGTAGTTATAGCCCCGACCCAAAAGAAGGCCAGCTTTCCGATACAGTCCTGCGTAACGGTCGTGCTTAATTTTTAGCTGAAGCCATTAATTATTCCTCCAGTCGCGTATGAGCGCACGTCGCTCACGGCTGACCTTTCAAGAGAAGAACCGCAATTAAAACGAGCCCGCATTTTCTGTCGCGAGGTCGACCCGTAAAGCTCAGAATAAAAGTGCCACGTACGTCACTCTCTCGGGCCCAAGAACGCCTCCTACATCTCCGATATGTAGGGCGCATTACTTGCACAGTCACAGAGCGATGCATGATTGCCGTGAGACAGGAGTGTCTGCTAGACGATTTCGTCACAAGTGACACAAAAGACATGCTGTCAAATTCAGGGCTCAAAGACGTAGCGGTTTGTGAGTTGGCGGTTTGGAGACCTTGACTGCTACTGCAGATGTTGAAAACCTGTGGTTCTAAATATCGAAATGAAAGCTCTGTTCAAAACTGTTCGATCGAGTCTCATAACTTAAAGTCAGATAATTTTTTTCAATAATTTTTTGATTTGAAAATCGACTGCCAGGTATTCCTGTTTAAGGTATCAGGGGCTGCATTTATGATCGCTAAAAAATCGACGGGGATTTTGACGAAAGTATGGGTAACGTGTATACACTCATGTTGAAAACGGATCGAAAATATTTAAAAAATAATAGTATCGTGACACACACGTAGCTCATGGTCAACTACGCCCCTATGCAATTAAAAACGCGCAGATGCAAGTTTTGAGCGGAGTGCAATGACACTGACGACATCGCGGCGTGAAAACGTCACTCTGACTAGACACAAAATGATACACAGAGAACAAGTCGTCATGGCCCGCAGATCAGATGCTGCAGCATGCACGCCTATTGATCAACAGATGGTTCTGGAGAACACATTGATCTTATGAAAGCCAATCTCTCTCTCAGACGTTCATTCTCGTTGTATCATTTTCACTGAGGCGCGATCAAAATGTGACCACGGATCTCGCACGGGTCAAAAGATTGGTTTGTTTACTTATCAATTATTTCATCAGCGACTGACAGCCAGGTGCATGGTGTAAAATAGGCTCTCATACTTGTGGTTAGAAACTGCTGCGCTACCAGTAGCGGTCTCAATAGCTATTTATGTTCACAGTCAACTTTGTTGTCAGGGATTTAGGTTTCCTCAGGGTCAGTCCATCTTTTTCCCTTTGACAGACGTGTTTACAACATAGCATTGCGTTTCACTAATATTTATTACTGAAATAAGTGAAGAACTTAAAGAACTTGAAAAGGCATTGCGACACGAAACTGCGCCAATTTTTTGTTCCCACACTAGCAGTGAACGTCCGTAGAGGACGTCGTATACCTTACGTAAACAATGAGTAAGCACGTTGAAAGGAAACCTCTAGGTAAAAAGCTAATATATAACTGCATGATGCAGTCACATATTAGCTTGTCACTTCAGTTCCTTTTCTAGTACTATGTAGATATCTAGAAAAGTTTAAATTCACATTTTCGTCTAGATATCAGAACGTGATCTTTCAGCACAAGAAATACTCAAGATATAATAAGTTGCAGTAATTTCTATCATATCTTATAGCTTCAAACGAGTCATGAATAATGCGAGCCTGAATTCAAAGATGCTTTGAATACTAGACATTAATATCGTGCGCAATGTCACAGAGGCTGCATATTTGTATTTAATGATACCGTAAGTTAGTCAAATCTCTGTCGGGGACACTTGAATGGTAACAAGCCTTGCAAAGGAACCTTGGGCAATGCACGAGGACGTTGTTCTTCACCATATATTGTTCGGCGCCATCAAATGCCCTTCTTGATTAAGAGACGCAAGTCCGTCGCTAGGAGTAAGAAAAACTCATCACAAAGTTTTTATGGAAAAGGCATCAGTGTCTTCTTGAACTGAGTTTATTTAAGTCAGATCGAACGATTTTCTTTGTTGTGCAAGACAAAATATGGGGTGATCATACTCAGTCGAAATTTCTTCAAGCTCTGGCTGTGCTCACGCGATAATTTTACACGTATGATAAACCTGCGCAGTCACTTCCCACGTTGCTTTGTGATGGTGCCAACAATCAGGCTGATTTTTCAAGAAACGAGTCGTTGTTAGAACGAGCATTTCATTCCTGCCCTGCGTTCTGCCCATAAACGCAAAATGAGTCGTATCATTTTGAACAATTATCGCAGAGCTTCTAGTAATTTTCGACACGCAATAAGAAGATCTATCATACGTCAGCAAAATAAAAACAGATATTTAAGAATATACGTCGGATTTTAGCGTTCATGTCATAAAGGACAATCAGCCTAACTCTTATTTAACAGGGTATTTCAAATTCGCCTCGTGAGCAAAGGAAGTTTGAATGCGGATTTTTAGATATACGATTTCAACGCTCTTTATGTTATGATGGTAGAATATTTTTTCGACCCAGAAATTAGTTAATACTAAGTTCACTTGTTGAACAATTCATAAATAATTTTCTGAACAACTTTCGCAATTGCTTTAATCCCAATCTAGCAAAAAATTGAAAACAAAATGGCAGAATTTGAACGTTTTTTTTTGGCTCGTGATGTTCTATATAATTAGTTCTAGCTATGTTAACGAAAAAATATCCCGATTCCACATCCATATTGTTCCAAATATGAAAACATTGGCAAAAAAAGTAAACTAATTTGAGACAGTAATGACTTCAATTTCCTCCACGGCACGTAACATTGTCGTCTTTCTACGGGTTATTCGCAACAAAAGAAGTTTCGCGAGTATTGATGAATGCAGTGTTCTATTCTGCCTCATGCTGCACTCCAATGGTTCCATTACGTCGCGTCCACCTTGGCAGGTATGGACATAACGACGCGCTCTGGTCGAACAGCGCGCGTATATTTTTCTTACCGGAGGAAAAGTAGAAACCTATCGCATGGAGAATATTAGGCATGAACAGTCGCTTTACAACACGAAAAAATTCTGCTTTATAGGAAGTTAGCTGTCGTCAAAAAGGGTAATAATGCATTTCAGCTACGGCTCCTTAAGGGTAGTTACTTGTTCATGCGAGTACTCGGCTATTAACCCCTTCTGAAACTAAAGAATCATCTTAACGGAAGGGAATTCTCACTGCGATTTGGAATTGAATGCTGCGAGAGAAACCTGACCAGAGGTCTAATCTTGAAAATGTTTTTCAGGGCTTAGGAAAACGGAAAGATGTTTGTTTTAATTAAGAGCGTGATCATGGGATGAGTGTGTATGAAATATGGTTATATTTATTTAACCCCCAGGTACTTTTTAACCCAAAGCCGGGACAGTGTCAGTACCCCCTCGTACGCTCTCCACTGCAATATTGGGTTCTGGAAATGCCAGAGTGCGAGTGCGTCGCCCACTGCTCACGAGAGGTGTGATCATCTTTGCCTCTATGAAAGGAAAATAGTAATTTATGCATATTCAAAATTTATATATAAGTTTTTATTTATTCCGAGGGCAGTTGTTCCGCAAGAGTTCGATCCATAAAAGGCTTCCCAGTTTTTGGAAAATGCAAGAGCAATAAAGTGCGAATTTTCTTTGGTTTACTCCGGTTTTATAATCGAACATTCCAAGAAGAAGTAAGGCGAGAGAAAACAGTGAGCAGAAATGCTTGTGAAATAACTTTGGAACATTGGTATAAATTATATTCGAGAGATTTTGCAAACGATTGAAAACGTTTCATTTCAACGCAGGACCATGAACTGCAAATGTGTAGTATCTGAGGGCAAAAAACTTTTACCTAGGAGGTTGAATACAACACGCAGCTAACGGTTAAGAAGAGTTTGAAGAAGCTAGTCCGTTTCATAAAGCCTGCGATCCATTATAGTTCTTAGTCGTTGCCACTCATTGTTCATGCATTCTTGCATCCGTAGATATTAGCGTCAAACACTGACAGCAGGATCGCCCTAGAGAATTTTAAGTCGTGTTAACGCATACAACCATGCAGAGCAAGCTAACATCCGCCTGTAAAACTCGTTTCTATTCATTCAATACATCGTTCATATGAATACGAGTTCATTTTGTTCACATGGAGCCAGGGGAGGTTTGCAACTCTCGCGCAGCTCCACAACTCAAGTGTGGCTGAAGGCCTGTCATCGAGGAGGTTCATCAATAAGGATACTCATTAAATTTTTAATCGAATCGATAAGTGATGAACTCTGCTGTTTTCATAATGTCATGAGTGTTGTTATATAGCCTTGGCTGAAAACGTGCTACAATGAAAATAGCGTCTCAATTTAGCTACAAACATTTTGCTCTCACAGTTCAAATTGAGTTTTATTCGCTTGGTGATGACCTGATATTCTATTGAAATCTGTTTAAGTGGCTTAATTTTCGTAAATGAAATAAATTTTATTAAATTCAAATAAAATGAAACCATACCGTAATAAGTTGATAGTGTTGAGAGTCAAAACACATTTAAAAACTTTCTTTAGATTTGGAATGGAGTGTTTCCCATTTGGAGTGGGGCCACCATTTGATAGCCACTTAAAGTTGAAAGGCGATTACATTACGGAACGAAATTTCCCTTATGTCTTGTTCCTAAAAAAAACATAATTCCCCATTTCTTGGTGACCAAACTAAATGAACAAAGTTTCATGCTAGACCTTTGCTTCTGTGGAGAGCCAAGGAATTTTCAAATGTTCCTTTCTTCAATAAAATTCTAGTAATGAATGAAATGCAAGTATATTGCTAAAGCAAAGTTTATGAAAATAATAGGCATTTTCTAATGTTTTTTAATAAAAGGTGTTATGGCATAACACTTAATTGCCAGAAACAAATATTATGTTACATTGCGCTACAATTTAGTCAAGCAACAATTTAGGTTACTAAAGATTGCGGAATAGTTTCAGATTACGGCTAATCCCCGTGTTTTATATTCTTTAATTTCTCCTTAATCTGGTAAAAAAGAGAAGAATATCAGGGCATTTTTTAGGAGAGAGCTGAAAATGTTTCCACTGTAATCCAGAAAACTTTCGTGCTTGGCTCAGAATTTCTCAAAGAGGCCTTTGCGGTTCACATTGGATCCCAGAATGTTCCAAGCATCTCTAGAGCAGCGCACCAATGTTGTTCAAGAGCACTCGGTGTCAGTCTGGTCATGCATGCAGGGCTGCAATTATGGTCTTCTAAATAAGCTGTTGTTGCTCGCCGCAGGCTGCTGTCTGTGCGAGAACTCTACGCCGCACCGAACTGATTAAGAACTTTCGAGGACATTTACAAACAAATTTTCTCATTAAGGAACATAATTTTATTATCTCTCTTCCAATCGTTTGTGAAATTATAACCCCCGAAGATGAATAAAGCCTGTATTAATTTTAAAAATAACCCATTTCGTAGTTCCTGCAGAAAAGTTTCTAAAAATGGAACTGCTTACAAGCAATCATTTATTCCTCTCTTCGCCCTCAGTATGATCTCAGAGAAAAAAGTTAAAGGAAATTCAGCAGAATACAGCTACTATTACGCAACACATTCGTAGCCAGCTTCGTACTTTAAGTCTACAAGCAGACAGCTGAGGAGTGGAATTGCAAAATCCCCCATTTTGTTTTTACCCCGCAGTATCATTTCTGGACGGCAACGATAGTAGACAAATGTCAAGCGCACTGAAATCTTACCCTAGGAAACACTGCGACAGCAACAGCCGCCATTACAAGAACACGAGGGCTCATTAGCTGCATCCTCCGAGATTATTGTACAATTAAAGTATTGTTCAGCAAAGTTCGTCAGAGCCCAGTGTCTGTTTCATGACGCAGTCTGGGAAGCTTAGCTTTTACCATTTTGATGATAATATGCATTATTTTCGGTAACGAATTTTAGTTGTACTCCCTTCGCTACATAGACTTTAATGCGTCCAAATGTACAGTTTTTTGAGCTTATAATAAAGATGAAGATGACGAATTTTTAAATACGAGTAGGGACTATTTGTATAAGTTTTCTAATAAATTATAAAATGATACGTGACATCAGATAAATTTAAAAACGTTTATCTTTTCGATGAATTTTTCGCTTAAAAAAGTTATGACTTTAAATCGAATAATCTATAAATGTAATTACGACAATTTAAGAGTTGAATGCAGTATATCAATTTAATAGTTCAATAACAAGCGCAAGCTTAATATTTTTCTTTAATTTTGGATTGCGGGCATAAAATATTGTGTGAGCTCGCGATTATCTCATTTTACTTCCATTAGCATTCGAATACAGCTCACTAAATTACCCGTATTCAGTGGTTCAACATGAATATAAGATACAGTAATATAGTACAAATATTATTGTCATATCCGGTATAACATAAATGAACCAGCGAAAATTATAATTACGTTCATCGAAATTGAACATGGTGTAGGAATAAACAAAAATTTCGAGACAAAAATTTCGTAAATTAAAGTATGAACAATCGAAGAATACTGGACATATCCAATTCCAGTTGGGCGTGTGTTCGCCTTTTTCTGCGCCCTGAGAACACAGAGACAGTGCAGAAAAAGATTAGCTGAGCACGCCAAAATGGACGTGTCTCTTGATAGTAAACAACAGAGAGCGCACTATCGAACAGCTATCTGCCTCATGCCCCTCAACTCGACGTCCGGGTGCTTCCTCTTCCTCATCTCGTTTGAATGTTTCTCCAAAAACATCTGTGTCTGATCTGTCGCAACGCTCAACGCCAATACCCCGTGCTCCATATACCCTGTCACTTACCGATGTCTCAGGTACGTTTACACTGCAGATGGAAGGCAGCCTTGCAACAACGCAGGTGGTGGTTTGTCTAATAATAACAAATGTCTCGCGGACAGAGAGTCATTATGCTTTGCTTTGACCTCTTGGCAGTGGAACCCTGCGCAAGATTGAGGTCGAGGTCGAGTGCGCACCTGGCGCTTTACTGGATATGATTTCATGACAGGGCCTTCAACGGCGCCGGAGAACGACTCGCATGGTCACCTAACCGATAGACCAAAGTATGTCAGCAGCTGACGAAGGTGAAACTTAATAAAAATCTAAGTGTTCTAAGGCCATTGATTATGGTGCAAATGCTTGTTGGTAGGAGGAGGTCACGATCTGCACCTCCCGTACGGAGCTGTTGTCCTGTTCTTCTGTAGATAGATGCGATCACAAATGGAGAGATAGTGAGCGACGAGCTTCAAGGCATCGCTAAGAATACACTATTATACAGGGATGAGAATTTGGATACAACCGGCGCTGTCTCTTCAATTCATTTCCAGCTAATGTCAGTACAGTTCAGAAGCTACAAAAATTCAAATCACCAATTTAAATTATTTCATACTCAAGTTTGGACCTAGTGAAGGCACTAACATTTTTTTGCGCCATGCGTATGCGATAGCTGTTACAGATGAGCGCAAAAAGTTGTAAAAATGCAACATGCATCCAGAAAGCTATTAAGAAATAGAGTAGAAATTGCAAATTTCATCCAGTGCGCCGTGTAAAAAATGCAAACGAACCAATATTCAGTGCGGCGATATGGAATGATAAGCTCTAATATGCGCATTTCTGATTACATCAATTCAATGGACAAGATATTTATTATATGATCACCAGGTGAGCATGAAGCCTCGTACTCCAAAAAAACGATGTGAGAGCAAATAGTTTTTACTTTCCGACTAGCTTAAGAAGAAGAAATAAAATAAAACTACTTTTATAATTCTTATTCTCAGTAAATCACGAGAAGTTAAAAAAAATTCTGCCCTCCGATTACCAGCATGCATGAGGAACGACATTACAAGAAACATAATTAAATTTGGTTCTTACATATTAGCATTTTTCCACAGTGACAGATTATCGCTTAGTCAAATTACCCCCTATTCCAACGCCGGACTTTCATCGAACAATTTTCTACTATTCCACTTCGGAACGCAAACAGTAATTTAACACTGACGCACAAACACTGTACGTTGACTATTCACATTTCAGCCAAAATGGCCACATTATCAAAGGAGCGCTAGTTCGTAGACTGAAGTCCTTGAGGAAGTCAAAACACGCTCAACAGCGCCAGGTTGCTGACACCCGTACCTAAGTCAGTTGGTAAATTTTTGTACTTAACGAAACATGACGCAAGAATCGAGGCCCCAAAGGTTCGAGAGCCAGCGATTATCTCCCAGCAGCCCCATGTATTAACGCTTCAGGACCCACATCCCGTGTCAGCCTTCGTGACTTCCTCGCGAGCAGCTTAAAATTTTTGTGCGCTGCTCAGAAGCGTTCGTTGTGGTGCCGTGCCCTCTAATTAACAAGCAAAATTTCCCCTGATGATGATTTCAGATAACCATTTTTCTAATTTTGAGCATTTAAAAATAATGATTCCCCAATTCCTCAAAAAATATATTCATACTTCCAAGTCATATAGTGTTGGTGAGTAACCTCTTGTCATTGACCCTCAGTCCCCTCAGATTATACCCCATTTCCGTCATTTGCCGCCCCACACTACGTTAAGACAACTCGACCGGAGCCCAACGCAAGGAGCCGCTGTCAACCAAGAGCAGGGCTATGGGTGTTGCCTCGGTACGAGCAGTCCATTGCTAACTAACAATCGGACGTTCATCCCGTCCATACGTATAGGATTCTTAGACAAAATTCGGATGGGTACTTTTTTCAAAACTATTTTTCTTTAAATGAATGATTCCATCCTTTAAATCAATTTATTTTTATTTCTAGATACAGCTTTATTTACTAAATACATCATGAGGCTAATAGCTATTGTTCCTCATGGGAATCGACTATCTTGTATGATGGCCAGATGGGAGCTGTTATTCCCGTAATATACTCTGGTTCGATTGCTTTCCACATTTTCCTAACAATTATCGAAACTCTTGACTGGCCTATAATTTCAATTTCAAATTATTTACCAACTTGTCATGACCTTGGATAAAAATCATACTCGTATAACAAACGAATTTTTCGTGGACAAAGAATTGTCTTCAATTTCTCATGGAGCGTCGGCCTTCTACTTCTATTTCTTGTATAACAAATGATAATGTTATTATTTAAAAGGGGGAGGTGTCACTTGCATCCTAAATTCAAAAGAAGCCAAATTTGCCCAATTTTATAAAATTAGGAGAAACAGATTACTCATTGCTTCAGTTATATGCGAAATAACTAAACAGGTTCATCAGAATTGATTGGTCTCGTAAAAACCGAAAAAACTAGGTTGAGTCCTCCAAACTATTCAACCGAATTGAAGCATATTAGCTCCGACATATCACCCTTTTCATGTTGTGGCAGAGCAAAGTTGAAGAATGAACTCTAAAAAGAAAATTGCTGAGTTTGAAAAAATAGCTTATTACTTTTTATAGTGAAAACTAAACCTTAGCACATCACGGATTCACCATTGGGCTATAACATTAAATATAATCGGAGCTTGCTGAAAATTTTCATACTTTTACTACTAATTTCGAATGTTCCTGCTGGTCTTTCAACACGCATCAAGTTATGCTGCCGCAATGCACTCGTCAGCCCCAGCATGACCATGCAAAACAATCTATCCAACAATAGTTTAAGAAACTCAAGGGCTCGCTCATACATTCAGTAACTTTTGCCATGCACTTCTAAAGCTTTGACTCGTAAAAGTTGAATCACTACATTACATTTATTTGCATAAGTTCTGTTAGTTGAATGAAACAAATCATAGATCATTTTAACCAATACTGAGGAGCAAATGTCTGAACAAGATAAAGCTGCGAAGCATCTGCGTAATCGCTGCAACAGAGATTGAAGAGTTGTCATGCTTCTTCGAAATGAAATGTTTACGAAATTATTTTCTCTCTCACTGCGGGCAGAAAGACAGAGATCAGCATTAGCTGCATACCAGTACACGGAAAAGCGCCTACCCAATGCACGCAAAACATCCTTCAACGTCGTATTTTTACACGGCTTAACAAAAAAATATTTTTATTATTTTGTTTTAACGTTGGCCGAAAAAAGTATACCAGAATAATGCCGAGAAAAATTGCAGAGACGAACCGGAATTTTCTTCTTTTTAAATACTTCAAGAGGACTTCCAGTCGTGTACAACAGTAAATTCAATATTTATTAACGTAAAAAAGAAATACGAAGGAAATGACCAAATCTCAATCTGAAGAGATAAGAAAGATGACGTTACGCATGGTGTCAATTAAATAAGCATGAGAGCTAAAAAAGCACAAGCGTACCTACGCAAAAAACAACGATGGATGACTTTACAGGGAGGAAGAAAACAAAAATACAAAGAATACGGAGCGACGTCGTAAGAAAAGAATGGAACAAGTGTTACGAAACTGGAGTAGTAAAATTTTCTTATTGTTGAGCACCGACTTAGGTGAGGAGGGGGCGAGAGGAGGGTATAGCGGAGAAGACACAAATTAAGAGTGACACGAAGGTGCTTTGGGATATCAGCGGTACGACACGAGAAGAACACTAAAATATAGACTTCATTAGAGTAGCATTGGCGAAAGGCAGGCGCAGAGATGCCGCTATCTGGAGGCTGGTTTACGGCGAGTCTCTCACACACCGCGCTGTGGTGGGAGGAGGGGCCACTAATGGAGGCCAGGCTCCAGAGGATGATAGCCGAGATAAGCTGTGCGATCTCAGCGCATCAAAAAATTGAGGATAATAACCAGCTATATCCCTGTTTTTAGGACTCTGGAGAAACTTGGTAAATACAGAGCTTTAAAAATAAAAAAAACATACCTGGAAACATGCGCTTCATCCAGGAAAGAAAGAGAAGAAAGTATAAGAGCAAACCGGGGCCTGCAGATGATATTACAACACATACGAAAGGTGACTGCTACGCAACTACAGCGCTGGGAACCCTGCTATTCAGAAGAGCTTGCCTGCACTTGAGTAGGTCTGAAATTTAGGTCAGCTAATGATATTGCAGTGTAATGAGGCAGGGTATGGTTTCTTGGCCACCGTTCTACGCATAGTACTGAAGTATACTTGAATGTGCTCCTGTGACACATTCTGCCGTGTGGTAATTCATGGTAACTTGCAAGTTATAAATGATTAGAACGCGAAGAGTTTACTGTAATAGTTTTTGGGTGTTCTTCCTCGCAAGGGCAGAACAAATAGGTTTTAGGTGAAGATCACATGCTTTTCGAAATGATGAAGCATTGAAGTACATTACATCAAAGTTTTTTTAAACAGTAGCTTAGTAGTCGCCCTGCTGTCGTTCTTATAATAGGAAAATTATTACAAGAAAACAGGTACTCGCGGAATGCTTACCCCATTTTTTTCTAATTGTATAGGGCTTATTTATTACGTGTTTGATACGATGTGGAATTAGAAAAAATGAAATATTGCTACTACTGGACTCTTCAAATCGTTCATTCCATTAAAGCATCTTGTCTTGCATCATCGTGTTATCAACATTTTGCATTAGGTCTGGTTAAAAATCGGAGCTGTGAAGTTCTAGTTAGAAGCTTCAGACGTCTGCGGCTACGGCTCGCTTGTTGCTTGATGTCCTGTGAAGTCTGAATGTAGACTTCTTGTTTCAGAGTCACAATCGTTTCCATCGGAAAAGGAAGCTTTAACTCCTCGTTCTCTGCAGCACTCAGATGTCCTGTTAGTAGTAAGGCTGTGGAAAACCAATCAGTCTTGCCGTATGCAAACTCTGTAGGAATAAAGTTTTTTCATCCTGTATAACCGTCAGCATACGTAATGACCAGGATCAGCAAGACCAAAAACACCTATGGCACAGATATGCTTACAGGTCGCTGAAAAGGTTGTATCAACGCATTGACAGCTGAAGTCTGTAAGGGGTTTGGTTTAGGTTTCTGAATGAAAAATTGAAGATTTTTCGTGACTATGCAAAGCAATGACCTTCTCGACTGTTGGAACGTTAGTTAATTTTTTAGAATTTGTTTCATGAATTGAAGCGCATCGTTATGGTGGTATCATTCAAATTTTTTGTTCGGGAAGTTGCTGAGCTCAGCGCAGTTTCTGTGCTGCTAAATATTATTATAGAGAGGAAGAGATAAGCCGCTTCTGCCATCGATTATACATCCGTATTTCAGTCATAAAATGAAGAAACTAAGAAATATTATCCACAGCTTCTTAATAACCCTTTATTCAGAAGCTTTTAAAGTACCATTTTGACATGTGTTCAGATTTTATGGACCGACTCGAGCATCCCTCGGTGTGTGGTCTCTCGAGTGGCTCCATTTACGCCCCCTGACGGTGCCGCTAACAAGGAAACTTGAAAAAGAAACTCGAGCACAGACACGTCACAATGGAAGCAGAACATTGATGCTATGACAATGAATAAGGAGCGCAAACCTGAACACGACCTCCTTTCTTCAGCGTGAGAAGCAGTTTATGTATTTCGTCGAAGTCGAAGTACACCAGGTGTACTCGACAGGCTATTGTAGCTTGAAAACAGTCAATTGTAGTTCACAGTGAATGAAAGTGCGCATTGTACATATAAAGGGGGACTATATGTTTTCGACTGGATAACAGGTAAAATACTTGCCATATTATAATGGTGGTAGTAGTAAGGATAGCAGCGCCTCAGTAACTCAGACCGTCTCTTACCGGAAGAGAAGGGACCATTTAGAATGGACTTAGGAGAGCGGTGAATCTATACACAAGGTGTGTGAGTTCCCATACAAGGTGTGTGTGTTCCCACACAAGATCCCCAGTGCATAGAAACAGCAAGTTTGGAAGGAAGATGAAGAAAACGAAAAGAATCCTCAGCGAAGAAGGCATGGAAACGGAAAGAAACTAAGTGGGCACAAAAGATAAAAATCCCGAAAGCCTGGCTAAAGCTGAGGCAACCTAACGATGCTTCCCTGGAGACGCCAGTCCCCATAGCATAGTAAAGACAAACATAACTAGCCTAAACCCTATTGCCTAATGCCTACATCATGTCATCTTAGGGGAAATAAGGGTCTAAGATTGCACCGTACGAGCAGTTCATGCTGCTCTGGATTCCAGCAACACATTCAGAGCATAAAGAATCAAGTGGTGCACCGAGTGGTTTCGAGCGGAACACCGTGAACACCTTTTTCCGAGGCCTGAGACGAACAAACGGTGCAGTAATGAATGAGTAAATGTAGACTATGCCCATTACGCTTCCGATTCCAGCGATGGTTGGGCTCAATAATTGGTGTAAACTAAACGATGTATTGATATGAATTACCCCTGCACCTGAGTGTGTGATGGGTAGCTATCACAATGCATGGACTAAACGCTGAGCTACATTTTAATCCTTCGAGAGGCTTTAGGAACTATAAAACTACAAAAAAAATTATTTTTTCTGAATTTTATTATTTTTCTCGCTTCGTTTTTCTACAACAGTAAACAAATCAGAGTCCTTTCAATATTTTACCCAAACGTCATTCAAAATCACCTTGTAAAAAACAAACTTGAAGAACTCCAGTAAATTTGAGTTCTAATTCTAAGTCGATCACCCGACTCCAG
Organism: Orchestia grillus; assembly: GCA_014899125.1. Classification (NCBI taxonomy): domain Eukaryota; kingdom Metazoa; phylum Arthropoda; class Malacostraca; order Amphipoda; family Talitridae; genus Orchestia; species Orchestia grillus. Next base: position 2,963 of record VOMN01104542.1, on the reverse strand, counting down.
AGTACTGGATGTTCTGAGGATCCATAACAAAATTTACGGGACTTTTTAAATGATCAGAGAACGTTAGAAGCAGCAAACATTAAGCCCCAAAAACCTTGCGGTGTTTTACACTGACTTACTGCAATAGCCCTTTGATGATGCACAATGTACGCTCTCTAAGACATTTGTTCTTCTCCTTCGCCTGACATCGCTCCACTCGTTTGCGCTATAGAACCACGCTTCTGCGTCCATTCGAGGCAGGTACAGAATGACTTGATTTAATATTATGTAAATGAGCAAGAAAAAACAATTACTTTTCACGTCATTACTTTTCAAGCTACACTTCCTAAGATGGAGGGCTAGCGTCGTAATCTTAGGATGAATACGAAGATAACGAAATTTTAAAACGATATCGAAAAAACACACCAGGAGGGTGACTCCGTAACCCAACTGCTCCTGCCAATTTTTCCCACCACAAAAATCCTGTGATGGGACAGAAAGGAGAGCAAGCAGTAAATCAGAAGCCCAACCTAATAACCCAGTCTAACTTTCTCGAGAGTGCATCCATAATTATCAATAATTTTGGCCGCCTCGACGCAGTTATCGCTACCTCATAGTCAACTATCGATGCTGCTGGGAAATGGTTGAACTGGGAAGCGAGCCCAGCCCAAACAGGTTCCCACAATAAGCGATGCTAATTATTCAGCACGCAGCTCGCGAGATGCGGTACGACGGGCGGCGCTTAAGAGGCGGACGTTAACGACAGGAAACAGCAGTTGAAGAGTCGTCCTGAGGTGCGTCGTAATGCGACGAGGGCGGGCGTGAGAGCTCTGTTTCTCAGCACAAGTCGCTCCCAACGACAAAGGGTCTTAAGAAAAGCTTTAAAAAGCTGCAGTGCAATATGACCTTTGCATAGTAGGTGGTGGAAGGCTAGGCTCTTTCCGGTGAGTGAGGTGGCACAAGCTGCGGCTTCCTCTTCTGAGCAGTACAACTTTTTTGTGAAAATGAAAGCCTAATGTAAAGAGCCTTTGCTTTACAATATCTTAACCAAATGCATACTAACACTCGACAATGCATTTCAATTAATAATTTCAACAATACACTTCAAATGAATCGTGCCTAATGAAGGTTTTCAAAAAATTGAAACGATGTATTTTACATGGCAACTTAAATCATTCAATGAAATATATTATTATTCAAAACCTATAAAATACACACTTGTTACACTAAACGCTTTCGAGTGAGTTTTATACAAATATTCTATCGTATAACTCAAACCAGAGGCCAGCTAAGAACTGATGAGAAATGTACATTCGCATCAAGCATTCAGTAACCTTTTAAAGATGAAAAAATATGAATAGGTAGTTCATTTCTCGGGAAGTGCTCTGATTTAAACATTACAATCACTAGGCAGCAATTTAATAACGCAAACAGTTTAAAAACACCAAATTAACGAAACACATACACTAGCAAAGAGTTTCCTCACCGAATATAGGTATACTATGGATTTAATCTCACTACTTATGGGCATAAGGTGGTTTTCAGATCTTTCAGCCTATTCTGGAATGGGAATTATGATAAGGATAATTTCGAGGAAGTTTTGAATTTTAAGGCGTCCTCGTTTTCTCGAGTACTTTACAATAGCTCAGTTTCTAAACAGGTCCCGGGATGAGGCCCGCAGTACAGCTCACGTGTCTTATCGCAGGTGGCCTAATGCACGTGGCACGACGCACGCGTCCAAACACACGTGTCCTAACGCACATGATGCGACACACCCTCACAAGTGCACTCACACTCGTCCCCAATTCCTCCTCATTAGCGCTGAAGAACTCACAAACAAGAGCTCTTATTCTGCAATCGGAATGCAGCCTCGCTGCACAAACACTCCTTCTCCTCACGCGCGCCCTAGCGACATATTTCTACTCATGTTCACCAATGAATAGCTCTCAGCTAGCAGAGACCCACGAGCAGGGTGTCACATCAGCGATCTCAATTTAAAGAGATCGAGGTCTTCCTGACATTCCACGCGAATTCGAGCATAGAGTAATGTTTCTAAAGTTCAGCGGTTAAATAATGTTCACCTTTACAATTGCTGATGAAATGTCACGGGAAAGTTTTTTCATGTGACCCGAATAGCGAGGGACGAGAGAGGGTTGCAGCGGGACTTCTGTACTCCCCTCACCTCTACACTTCTCCAGGCCTTGGCCTTGCATGACAAGACTCATTACATGCTATGACGTCTTCAGCTCTACTCGCAGGAGGCGCCGTGCGACGTTTTCATTGAGAAATATTAACATAACGACTCGTAGTTGTAGTTCCCCTCCTTCAAACACATACATAGCTCTGTGCGTGTTCTTAGCCAGTTTTGGGTTGAAATGGAGACGCGCTTCTATCTTGCCTCGTTCTCTTTACACTTGTTCGTTCTTCAAATATGCAGGATTATTCATGCGGTATTGAGTTGCTTCATCCTATACAGGTAGTTTTTGACACATGTTGTATGTGTTTCATGCTGACTGAATTGTGTTCAAAGTTTTAGTTCCAGTTTTACGATATAGTTACTTTTGAGCCAGGAGTTCATAATTCGCTTACGCTTCCAGAACGATAGAAGCCGACGCTCCGACCTTAAGCACATCAAGAAGCTAGGATGTGCGAAGAAGATCATACTCCCAAACAGGTTAATTCATCAATATACGAAGAACTCTAATAGGTGAGATGAAAAAAAGACTTCCTAAGAAAAAAAGTCCCAACTGTGCGAGCCTCGGAATCATTAGCAAAATAATAACGATAAATATTTTCAGATGGTCACCGATAATTTCTGACAAAGCGGTACTTTAGAACATGTAATCTTACTTCATCAGCCCTACGTAGTTTTTCTTCTGCAGCCCTACGCAGTCTTGTTACTGCAGCCCTACGCAGTCTTGTTACTGTAGCCGTGAGCAGTGTTACCACCTTGAATATCTTGAATATCTTGAAGTTGTTTGGGC
>VOMN01104540.1:0-15408 GCA_014899125.1 Orchestia grillus | reverse complement strand
GCTCTCCCGCACACCTCCCCGCTCTCCCGCGCCCTCCCCGCTCTCCCGTGCACCTCCCCAGTTAAGTTTCGTTACGGTAAGTGGAATCAGGTTAGGTTAGTTTATGCGACCATAATTTGACCGAACGTAACCTACATACTAGGGTAGGGTTGTTATATCAAATTAACGGAGCAAACCTATCATAACCAACCTAACCTTGCGTAACCGGGTGGAAGTGCCAGAGTGGGAGACTGGTTGTACAATATACTCATTTTTAACGATGTTTTCTTGTAGCGAGTCATTTGAAAATGAATGTCCACAACTTGGAGAAAAATCCTATCCAATGATGTCAAAATGAAGGCTGTAGAATGGATAGGACGCCCCGGTCATTATGCCGACTTGAAGTAAATATTAACCCTCTGCTCTTTCAGAAAGTGGGACTACTAATTTTGGTACTGACTAGAATTTCATGTGTATCAACTTGTGCTTTTGCTTTATCAGTTTGCACTTCAGGCCTTTTTTCAGTCGAGTGGACCAAATTTCTCAGAACATCCATGGAAAACTTTTGCAACTACAGTGTAACATACGACAGTCTAGCAGAAGAACACAACTCTACGATGAGCTTGTGGCAAACTGCAGCTGAAAATCGAATACTCCTTGAGCTGCCTAAAGAATGGCTGAGCCCCAAGGTTACCAAGCAGGTATCGAAGACTAAAATTTCGTGTGGTGCTTGGAAGGAACCTCTGATAGGCCATGAAATCTTCAGCCATGCCTGCCAAAACTCTTACGAGGCGGATTACGCATGTCATTTGTGCGGGGTTTATTTTAAACAAAAGGACGAATTCCTTAAACACGTAAAGCATCACATCGAAGATCGGCCCTACCAATGCTGTGATTGTGGCGCGACTTTTAGGTCTGAGAGTGATTTCAACAATCACAGAAAAATTCACTCCAAAGATAAGCCGTTCTTCTGCAGCAAGTGCTGCGTAGCATTCAAAAAATACAGGGGACTCGTTCAACACAAAAAGTGCAAAAACACCAATAAAGAATCTGAAATCGAAAACATGTTGACCGTACGTTATGCAACTACCGCCACCAACGCCCCGACGCCAGCGCCGTCTCAACTCTACGAGAAAAAAGGTTTGGTTGCGTCCATGACGAAGCTCGTCTTTGGTGAATTCTAGAATACGATCGGTGCAACTTGCCATCAAGTTATGAAGGTCTGTGATCTAATAATAAATTTAAACAATTGTTTTCAGAATGTTCTCTGTGGTAACTGAAAATTAAGTTTCAAAGACATTAATTGCAAGCCTTTTTTAACAGACGAAAATTTCTCGAAATAAAATTTGAAGAGTATTTGATCGTTTTTTCGCTCCTCAAACTTTTGTATCTCGATTACAAAGATGAAACGTGACTCTCGAACCTTAGAGTTTCATTTCTGAAGACGACACTGGGTCGCAATTAGAGAATTAATTTTGTTAAAGTAAATTAAAACTTTTATCATACGAGAGAAATACCGTAATTTCATTTGAACTTCCCTAGAAGCCTTAAATTTTATCGCCTTGAGAGTAGTGAAAATGAATGAGTTTCATTATTTGAATGATGATGAAAGTTTTGAAGTATTTTGGTGTAGCCATAAATTAAGAACAGAGGCCCTGTTTATGTATTCAGAGGGTGTCTAGGACCGGCAACGATCGCGGTTTGTGAACAGATTTCTGCCGAAGTAATAACTTTCTCGACAGACAGGCCTTCAGGACTTCTACCTCTCGTGCCCACTAGGCTTCTTTCAAGTTTCACGCTTTCTTCGCTATCTCCCGTTGTTTTGTCTTCCTCTTCGCTAACTTTGTGTTTCTATGCACAGAAGCTCCTGTGTGCGAACACATCTCGAGCATAGACTCCTAACTCTCTACGGTCAATACTAAATGGTCCTTTATAGCCGCTCTTAGGATCACATTTCATGTGGCTAGGGAGCTTGAACGAACTAGTAATCTGAAGGAAAAATTAGTTTTCGTACAACCGAGTGTTGCACAGAGCTTGATTCTATCATAACTCTTCGTCGAGAAGGCTTCCGTTTGGGAGTTAAACTTACGGGTAAAACTAGAATCTTCGAGCGAGTCGTAAGACTCGTAACTTATCAAGCCCACGCACGTATGAATGTGATTTTTTTGGCCTAATGTTATCTGTTCGTTGTATTTTATTAAGCTATTTGAAGAATTTTAACATTTTGATCACGATGGGGTTCCATGTGCACACGTTCCCTGCGTTAGGCTGCTTCACAGTTTGGTTGTTCCAGAGCAAGGTTTGGTTCGAATGCTTAGACACGCGTTTTTCATTTTGCTCTCTCGACTTGAGTCAATGGTTTTTAGCTATATTAACATTCATATAGGATTCTCTTTAAATGCAAGTAATACGAGTGTCGACACACAAGTAAACCAGTACGTAGCAATGGAATGCATTCTTTCATTGGTCTACTCGTGGGCCAAATTGAGGGGAACGTTTTAAAATATCCTTTTCTGTGGAAAGAAATTGCTGCTATACGAAGGCACCCATCGCACGGTCGTCGCGTTCACGCCTTCCTTTGCACGAGGGGCGACAGACATTACGAATATGCATCTGTCAACGAAAATCTGCGAACTTTCTTGATTTGTGACATTGTTTCTGGTCTCTCAGCTTGCAAAAATTCACGCTGACCCTGAATTTAAAGAATTTAGAAGCTGATCGTATTGATTTGTAAACTTGTTTTAAGACATTGGAGGTACTGGCGGAAATTGTGTAGCACAGTATCCAAATGTGTTAGGCAGACAATCTTTAGGCTAATGCCAAGTGGCACAAATTCTCTGTCTGAAAGTCTTAACAAATGAATACTGTGCTTATAAAAATTTATTTACTAAACAAAACAAGAATACATTGGTAACAATAAACTTCACGACAACCTATGTACGTCTGACACAAATGTGGAAATCCAAAAAATAGCTGGAATTTTAGTATAGCACTCGAAACCATTTGACTTCGAAACGAAACCTATCATAACACTGAAAATTGAGATAAATATGCTGCGAATATACCTCAGTATTTTACCTGGGCCGATCGTCAATTCGCTAGCACCAATAAAATGGAACGCAACACATTGGGGTACCAGGGACAGAGTATAGGCAAGCGTCGTAATTCACGACAACTTTTTTTACGAGGCAATAAACAGCAGCACTTCACGATGGTCTTGAACGTACTCGATTTTGAATTGATTTGTTTAACATTTGCTATTGTGAAATAAGGCGCTGCGTATTACTTGAAGGTTTGTTCCACGTGAAATGACGTATTTCAAGAAAGGATAAACTTCGTTAAAAAAAACTGTAGTTATTGTATTGCATATTGGCAGGCGACATACCCTCATCAAAACATAAATTATCGAGCCACGGCGTGGAAAAATTCGTGTTCTTTAGCCGAAACTGGGCTGTGCTTCAACCAAATATCTTGCTCGCATTTAAAAATATACCACGCATAAATACTCCAGAGCTCGAGTAAGTCATACGTAGGGGAGACCTACTTAGCCCGTTACGCGAAGGACTATTTGGTCTTATTCCATAAAGTTGCTGCCATTTCTTCGTGAGAAACTGAACGCACCCCGTATACCTAAGCCTGCAGCTAGTTTTACTAGCAAAGTTAAACGCTGCTACAGAACCAAAATAAATAATTTCGTGACAAATTTTGTATGAATTATATGAAACCGAGAATCTAAGCACAAGGCGTGTTCCCACACAGGATCCCTTGTGCGTAGAAACAGCAAGTAAAGAATGAAGAGGAAAACAGACAAAGAAGAAATAGCAAACAAGGTGGGAAAATTGAAAGAAGCAAAGTGGGCACGAGTCCCGAAGGTCTATGTAAAGTTGTGGTAAATTAATATCTTAGCGAATAAAAGAACAGCAACAGCGGAGATAAAACAACGACAAATGCGACTGCTTCAGTAAGGGCACGAGCAGAATTTCAAGGGAGGCATGGCGGACACCTGAGAATAAGAACTAACTCACAGCAGAAATGGGAGCCAGGCATCAGCGCAGACACAAAATACGTTCATGCTTTGAGCTCGTAAATTCTACGGTTCCCGCAAATATGAAAATCCACCTCGAGATCTGCGAAGACTTTAAAACAGAGCTATTGCAGTATAATTTGTAGAGCCAATAGATGCGGGTTTCACCACCCAACCGAAAATCCGTCACTTCGTGTGGAAAAATCTCATTCAACCTGGAAAACAGCATTGGACGAAACATATAAATGATACATAAGAACAACTCGTAAAAGGGTTGAAATAGACTACTAAAGAGGTATGTAAAATAAAAGTAAAAATCCAACGCAAAACCGGGATAAAAATGACTATGATACTAGAAGCTACACTTCATCTAAGTCTTACACTTGCAATTCGAAATAACTCGTAACATTCCATGCGTTCATTCTCTATCAAGACAAAACTTACTAGTAACACGAAATCAAGAACAAACAGGTAGCTTTCTCTTCCAGCAAAAGGTATATCAGGAGACCCGTCTTACGACGAGTAATTCGACCAGGACAAATTAATTCGACCAGGTCGAGCATTCATGGAAGACTTGCCTTAAGAATCTAAACTAACAAAATGGCCGAGAGATTTGAAATACATATACAATTGAGAAGATTCAAAGCAAAGATTGAGTTAACAAAATTAATACCTGGTTCACTGCCATGCACATCCACCATCTATAAGACACATATAGTCTCGCACTGAAGATAGCATTCGGGATGTACAACCACAAACTCCCGTTCCGGTCACTGAATATGCATTACTGAGCAGTTAGCTCGGCAGCTCTACGGAACCCGTTCGTCTTCAAAAGAGTCAACGTAGCCCGCAAATGCAGTTCGTTTACGTGTGGCCGTGGTTAAAAAAACAGGATTCATGGTTATCGGTTGAAACAATACGGCCATTCATAGCTAATTTCAACATTGCGTGCATATTAATTTACTCCTTAACAGTTTCACTACTCAGCTACCTCCTAGTTAACGTGGCTACCGAGCTAACTACTGAACGATTCGGTAGCTCAGCTTATTGGTAAATACGTTGAATACGACCAACCCAATTCTAACTCTTAAAGTATTGGTCTAACAAGTGAAGCCAATTAAGCTGTTTCATCGATGCCTCAATCCGAAGAGTTTCACCAAGAAATTCACATCATCTTTTAGCTGTACCATCCTGGGCAGTGTAATGGTATCAGACCCATTTCCAAAAGAGATTTAGATTTACGGAAGAACGGCGCAAAAGTAGGTAATTATTAGTAAAGTTCTAAAAAAATTATTCGCTCAGCTAACATTTTCATTGGCATCGTTCAGAAATTCGAGTGCGTCGGAGTAGTCTGAGCTGGCAGGGCTTGGATCCTGATCCGCACCCTGGTCGGGGTCAGAATGTTGTTCTTGCGTCTTGAGCATACTGAGCAGTCGCATCTCCCGGTCTGGCGCTATGCTCAGTCTAAGGCCGGTCTTGTTGCGCTGCGACTGAAAATGAAAACACGAGGTCAGTTAAGACGAGGTCTTGCGTTAGTTAATTTGAGAACACGGGGATGTACAGAGTAAATAAGGTCAATGAGAATACTGTGTACAGTGAGAACTGTATCAATTAATACTGGAGATTCCCTCTAAATTAGGGGGGTGCTAATCTATGTAAGGGTAGATGATTGCTTTCGCGTACTCCAGTTTTCTGCACATTCACCCTACTCTGTGATACAACAAACGTATGAAACAATGGGATTTACGCACAAATGCTGCACTTGCTTCGCATTGCTTAACAAGCTTATTTTGTTGGCCAGATTGAGAGCCCTAAGCACTTCGCAGTACAGTGTGGTGCCCAAAACAAGCAAATATTGAAAAATATAATTGATCATTGGTAGGTTCCTCCACTAGCGTTCTGCACTTTTTGACGGTGTGCGGCTAATTTGAGGGTTGTTCTGGCGGAGGACCTGTGATTCGAGTAATCAGCGACCCAGCAAAGTGATGAAATTAATAAAAATATAGTATACCAGTTCTCATTTTGAAAAAAACGTCTCTTAATACAAGGCAGACGTGACTGGTTCATTCTGAAAATAATGTGACTGGCTTAAAGTGGGCTCCATGCCGTGCTGCTAGCGTGACGGCCTCGTAACCGAGAGGACCCTGGTTCAAATCTCGGCTCAGTCGTCGAGGAATTTTCACGTAAGCAGGGAGTACTTCCCTTGGACAAGGAAGTTTAAACCACACGTTCCTCACATCCCTCACACCACGCCATTAGTTGTAAGGCATTGAAAACCCAACGGTAAAACGTGTTGGAATTAATAAAGGCTTAATTCTACAATGGGCATCATGGCTGTCACAAACAAAATCAGCCTCACACCGACAAATCTCTCTCTGCAGCCGCAATCAGCTCCAACTATACTATTCTCACAAGAAATGTTACCGAAAATTGTACATCAAGTTTGAAATTTGTATTAGGTATTAACTTGGAGCTAATGATGCAAAAATTGATAACTTTCCGGTGAGCTATTACAAATATTAGGCAAAGTTGGCATCCCCACTGTGGCTATCTATTGTAGTCACGTGACGAGATCAAATTGGAAGGGTAACTAATAAATTCAACGAAGAAAACATCCAGTCGGCGCTGTCCGGCGACGCGGATGAGACGACTTGTGGGTCGTCTCAATGGAAGTGACAGCGAGAGTGGACGGATAAAAAGTGCATCATGTAAATTACCGTACTCATGCCAACCTTAACTTTAGGCTACATGTCCAAGAGAGCATGTAATTAGGCATGGGGAGTCTGAAGTCCCTTACGTACGTTCAAGTATATTTCACTCAATATGGTAATTCTCCAGATCCGCATAATGATAGGAGGACGTACCATTAAGTATTTATACTGAACACGTTATATGTGAATTTTAAAAAATAAGAAAATTGAAATAACAGTCCTGATCACTGAAAGACAAATAAATAAGCATAAAAAACAAAACATCAGAACTATGATGAAGTTAGTACCTGTCTAACGCTTTTGACCCTGGAGAGAAGCGACGCTACGTCGTTGATACCGAGCTGCCGCTTCGCGATGTTCTCCCGTTTACGCTGTACCGCCTCGGCCAGCTCTTTCTTGATCGTGTCCAGACAGTAGAGCGTGTTGAACTCCGTGAGTTGCGTCATGCGGTCGAACTGGATGTCCTCGTACAAGAAATTCGTGGACGAATAAACGTTGGTTTTGTCGTCGAAAATTTTGAAGTTGGCAAAATCTACTTCCTCGTCTGTGGTGCGAAACACTCCTGAGGAAATGGCGAGGGGATTACGATGGAAAGTTTTTCGATAAAACTTGTGCACGTGAAAAATTTATGGGTGAAATGTTTTGAAATAGTGTTAAGTAGTTACTTGATAGTAGAAGTACCGTAATTCAAATATTAATGTACTTCCGTGACTTCCGGCCTTGACCGCTAATGTTCTTAATTCACAATTTTAATCAAATGTCGAACAAGTCCAGTTCTTTTCATAATTTCAGAGGCTACACAAAAAATAAAAATGGCACTGCAACCGAAAAAGAATTCCGAAGCATTCACAAGAAATGTAAGCAATAAAAGGACTCTCAACAGAAGAAGAGGTAAAATGAAGTTGTCTCCCGGCACTCACCAGGCGCCTTGTAAGTTCGGAAGTGATGGTTCACGAGAGGGAAGTGCAGGATGACCGGACAGAAAGGGTCGTCTTTGTTCTTAAAAACATACACTTCTCTCACGTATCCTTCGTCCCGGTACCCTTCGGCCTGCAGGATAAAATTCAACAAATTAGCGGCAAAAAAATAATAAAAAATTGTATTGGCAAATATTGATATTTAAGGAATGATGTAATTTTTGTAACAAACTCGAGTTGTGTACAGGGATAAAATGATCCTTTCATTTCATTAATTCATCTTGAACTATTGACGTCATCGTAATTCATAACACACTATGTAAAGCAAAAAAAATAATATAAATTTTGCTATGGTTCATTTCAACAAGCAGCATCCTTCAAAAAAGTGCATGCTCACCAACTTCTCAACCGGCGGGAAAGGAACTTTGTTTTGGCAAGCCCACTTCTCAGCAAGGATGAGCTCCTTGAAAGGCAGCGTGTTGTCGGTTTTTCTCATGGAAAAATCGAACGATAAATAGAGGTCGACCGCTCGCTGGGGGCGCAGCAGCAGTGGATATGGAGAATTGAAAGCAAGGCCCGAGTCCACGATGAAGAGTTTCTTGGCTCTGTTGTCCAGTTGCTGGTAGCGACAGGCTGCTCCAATGCTCACTGCAAGTACATGAAGTATTATTGAAGTCTGCCTCGCATTAAGCGCACTTGTCTAGAGTTCAAATATGAAAAGCAAGTGATAGCGTTCTTGCCTTCTAGCCAGGAGGTCCTGGGTTCGAAGGTGGAGTGCTTCACTTGGGAAAGAAAGATTAAACACGATATTTCAAAAATAGGTGGCACACCAGTGTGGCATGAGACAGGGGAGCTCGAACTACTCCCAAGGTATAAAAAGTTCACGTACAAGTCGTACTAGGGTAAGGCGAAACCAGAAACTTCCTTCAAGAGGATAATTTATGATGAGTTGAAAGGACAACGCTATGTAATTACGTTGGAATTAACTGCCTCATAAGTAACTCTAACCAAACATCCGGAGAGTTTTGCAAGAGGGATGATGCACTATTCACCCAAAAAAATAACAAAAGTTACTTATAATACCCGCTAAGTTATTGCATCACCACAAAATCTGGAATAAAACTGACGCTTATTGAAGATTACAATGATAAAAACACACATATTACTGTTAACAACTCTTTCAATCTGACCCAGTTGTATTCGAGGCTTTCCGATCTTTCGTCCTTTATTTGGATGAAATAGCTTAGGTTCCAAGTATCTCCAAACAAGGCTATTGAAATTCCACTTACTGCCATCGGCATCGACTTCATCGGATTCGTCTTCGGCGACCTCTGCAAAAGGGGAGATGGGGAAGGAGTTGCGGAGGGACAGTCCTCTGAAGGGGTTGAGGATCTCGCCGGCTCGCCCAGCCCTGCTGTTGAGCATGTTGGTGCCCGTCATCAGGGACTCCTTGAGCCCGCTGAAAAGCCCTGCTTTCGCCTGCTCTCGTTGCGCGCGCAGGGTTTTTCTGGAATGAGGTACACAAGTGCAATGGAAGGCTTGGCCACAGACAATGATAGTATTTCTTTCAGTGAAATCTTTGAGCTTCGCTCAGGCAATTAAACGACAGCACATTTTTGCTTAATAATAACAACACAGAATACCAATATTACAGCCTCATAACAGCGGCAAGTGCAGAATTGATTCCCTTCCCGCAAAGCCCGAGGGGCTATAATACAGAGGCCTCTGAACTTCCAACGCCAAACGGTCACCTGGTCGTCCTTCCTTTACTAACCTCTTCTCAGTCCACTTCCTGGTGCCGGACCTGCTAAGTCCTGAGGTCTCGGCAACCCTCGAGTGTCGCCTGAGAGCCGGTGCCAGCGCTTGTCCTTTGATGGCGCCTTTCCTCTGCAATTTTTGTTCGCAGGGCGAATCTGAGACCGGACTGAGAGATGCTTGGCCAGGGTCACTCACGGTGCTGATCTTCTTTTGGTTGTCTTTAGATTTTTTACGCGTGGAGAAGTCAAAGGTGAATGATTTTTTCGACCCCCCGTCGACGCTGAGGGATTTACTCTCTCCTAAATTCAGGGAGTTCAATAAATTGCCAAGAGAAGTTTTTCTATTTGAAACGGACTTAGTTGGAGAATCTTTTGTTTCCTCTGGGGTTTGAGAATCGCTACAACATGTAATACGAATAGAGTTAGATGTATTCGAGACACTGTTGTCGATATCGCGTTCCTCTTCCAGTCTCTCATCGTCTTCCCCGATGATTTCTTTTTCATCCTCCGTGTCTGATTCTGTCTGCTGCTCCTTCAGTTCTTCGTCATACTTTTCTGTAGAATATAAACAGCATGATTTATTTCAGCTGTCGCAAACACGGTACACCTGATAAATTACGGAGAGTTGAAGTGTATAAAGCTAAAGTGGTTGCTAAAGAGCTATAAATAACATTACGAAATTATTTTTGGCTCTTTGAAGTAAAGTTAGGGTACATTTTGCTCACACTTTCACTTCCAAGTTAACCTTGAATTTGAAGCAAGTATAAATTTATGGAGAAATGATTGATGAGCATGAAAATAACTCATGTCCCTATGATTACAGCAAGGCGTACTGCATATGACGTAGTTGTAACTGCATTCCAACATGACTATGTAGTAACTGAGCACACATAGTTTATCTCCCTCTCGTAATTGTAACTACACTCCAACATGACCACGTAGTAACCGAGAACACATCGTTTATCTCTTTCTCATAGTTGTAACTACATTCTAACATGACACGTTGTAACAAAGAACACACCGTTTATCTCTTTCTCGTAGTTCTAACTACTTCCAACTTGACACGTTGTAACAGAGCACACATAGTTCATCTCCCTCTCGTAATTGTAACTGCATTCCAACATGACTATGTAGTAACCAAGCACACATCGTTTATCTCCTTTTCATAGTTGTAACTACTTTCAACATGACCACGTAGTAACAACACACCGTGTATCTCTCTCTCCGAGGTTCCTCCCGCGTTCTCCCTCATCATCTGCACCATGTCCTTGTTGTTGGAGCCCTCGAGCACGAGTCGTTTGATGAGGATCGTGAATGCGCTGCCCCACACACCTGGCAAAAGTATAAAGGTTAATGAAAGTTGATTAAATGTGTAAATGCAATATAGTGAGTTATAACGTTGAATCACATAAATTTTATTGCAATTTATTTCCAGTGAATAAAACAAATACTGACTAGAGCTTGATTTACGTGCAAGAAAACGGAGTTATTCATCAGAGTAAATGTATGTTGAATCAACAGGTAAAATGTTTGGGTAAAATTTAAATTAAAAAATGCAACGATTAAAAATTTACTCCTGAGTAATAAACAGCTAACATCTTTGAAACGTGACTTAGCCATACTTCAATTAAATTTAATTAACTTTATTACACACTTCTTGAAACCTTCGACTTGTAAGTTTAAAACTAACACCTCGAAAAGGAATGCATGCAATCAAATGTTCACTCTAGAAAAGGCGGGACAGCAACATTCAAACTTTACTTTCCTAGGGCGCCACTAAGCTTCAGAAAACCCCAATGGGAGGGTCAGACCCACTCACGCACCCTGCAGGAAGTGCAGCGGCGACTCAGGGTGCTGCTTGATCAGCTTGCCCACCATGAATTTGCTCCCGAAGTGCTCCGTCTTCATGAAAGTGCCGTACTTCGCAATGCCGATTTCGTACGGTGAAAACTCTACCCACTCCTGTCAAAAGTGGAAGATTTGATGAGGAAACATCACTCATTCTGGTCGAAACTGAAAGATTTGATGAGACATCTCTACCCACTCCTGTCGAAAGTGGAAGATTTGATGAGAAAACATCCCCCATTTTGGTCGAAATTGAAAGATTTGATGAGACACCTCTATCCACTCCTGTCTAAAGTGAAAGATGCCATGAGAGATTTAATACCTACTTCTGCTGAAATGAAAAATTGTAAGGAAGAACTCTATCTACTTATAACGAAACCAAAAAAAATTGGTTGGTATGGGAAAAGCTCTATTCCCTCACGTTGAAAAATTGTTGAGATAACTCTCGCTGCCAGTCAAAAACGAATGATCCGAATTTAATAAGACGAATAATCTGGATGAAATGAAGAATTCAGTTTCATGAACCACACAGTAAACAGAGTAACATGCATATAACCGACTCAAATTAGGCTTTTACGCCGAGTTTCATGAAAACGAAGTATTAGTTTTATAAGTGTATTAGTGCGTATTAGTGTGAGTCACTGAGTTTTCCAGAATAGACATCTTGAAAAACTAAATTCATATCATGAAATGAGTTCGAGGCGTTTTAACTTGACTACTCTCAAAATTCAATCCATTTGACATTGAATTTTATGGTTTCGAGAGATTCATTAATTAATGGTTCTGGCGTTAATATGATCCTCATCTTTTCCTAAACTAACATGAGTTGCTACTGTAAATCCAAACCTCACTTACATAAAACTTCAAAGATCTGAAATCATCAACACTTCGTTTACCAGAAAAAATATATACCACCAACAACCAGTACAAAGAACCCAATATATTTATCATAATTTGCATGTATCCTACCACCATTTCGTACCATGTTAAAAATCGGGAAAAATAAGCTGAATTGAATAAAACAACGTGTAGGAAAAAACGCGCGGGAAAGCTGAAAACGAAGGCCCATTAGAATCGCTTCTTAGACACAGGCTTGAAAATTGCGCTAATGTCTCACCGAGAAGGCCCTGCAGGAGACGGACCGCTTGGCGTGCAGGCAGGTGTAGAGGGGGAAGGGCACCGTGCCCTGGGCGACAATCCGGCGTTGGTCTGTCAGACGACAGTTCTTACGCTGCAAAGAATTAGTCGCACTTGAAGACTACGAAATTGTTTAGGTCCTCTAGAACAGGTGTCGGCAAGGTGGAGCTCCGGGGCCGGTTTTGGCTCTTTTGATGAATGCATCTCGCTAGCAGATAAATCTCAACTCCCGTTTCTTAACACGATTTCGTTGCACTTAGGGTTAAAAAAAATTACATGAATCTCACGGAAATGTATTTTAAAATATTCTATTTTGATGGTTCTTTTAGGGAAAAAGTTCTCGACCCTTGACGTGAAAGGTTCATCCGAAAATTATCATCAGTACTATATTTTACTGTAAACATAGATATTTTAAATCATAACTTTAGATACTGTGATACACAGTAAATATGCTACCAATCATATCAAATACCTGGAGAATATTCTCTCAAACGGGAGTGTGGTCGAAAAAAAGAAAGAAAAGTCGTTTATTCCGATCTCACTCACATACAAAGCATGGTAGATCGGGTTTTCAATCAGTAAAATTACAGCCTTAAAATTAAAAATCGAGAGCTTCCAGTTTGGAAGAAAACCACAAACACAAGTGAAACTTGAATAAATAATAGCATAGAAGAACCAACATCACAAAGTTAGGAAAATCACCTCTTTGAGAAGCACGTCGCCCAGTAGGTGGCCAAAGAAATCCGTGAAGGACACAGGCTGACCGTCCTTGTACTTGCGTAACATACTGGTCACGTAGCCGAGGCTGTTGGCCAGCTTCCACTTCCAGTCCGTGGTGACGGACTGGCGAAGCTCTTCACGGATCTGACCCGGTGCTACGTTAGGGAAGCAGCCATGCGAATACAAGTTGGATATGTACCTGTGAACAGAGAAATCGATGTCATGTGTGTACACGACGGTGCGAGTACAATTTCTATTTGTACTTGAAAGGGCATATGTGGATGAGACGAAACATAATACGTTTGAGTTTATACAGTATACAAGTTATACAAGCGATTGAAATGTACATGTGTAAGTGATGAATGAACAGAACAGTACGAGGACGTTCATGTTTGTTATTTCCCTGAAGCGACAAGTGCACGCAGATGCTCTCATTCATCATAGGTCAGAAAATTAGCCATTGTACGAGTACGCAAATGAAAGGGAGACTTTGCATCCCAGGTTTTTACTGTAGAGTTAAGTAAAGAACCGTGATACTCACACATTTTTAAAACCTACAGTCTAAGGTCGTAATGTTTTATATTCAATAATAAATCAAATTTTCTTCAAAAAAATCTTAAAATTCATCCCAGATCTATAAAATAACTTCTTTCTTTTGCAAAATCCTGTCGTTCTCCTGGTACTACCCGCAGAAAATGAACATGTTTCTAACAGGGATGAATAACCTATGAGTCTGACAGGAACGACAAGGGTACTCATATTGCGGGCCTACCATTCGACTCGTCAAAATTTTACATAAAACTGTTGCTCATAAGCATGATACATTTGTATTATTTTTTTGCAGTACGCCCACCATAGGGCTTGAGTAAAAACAAAAAGAATGCGCCACTCGACTTGTTCCTATGGCCACAATCTATTCTACCATATTTTACTTATTCTGTCCCATTCTATTCACCAGGAGGAGCCGGAGAGTCCTGAGATGTAGGTGGCGCAGTCGAGGACGCCCGTCTCGAAGAGCGCCTTCACGGCCCCGCTCAGGCACATCATGGCTCGGAAGCCTCCACCGGACCCCAGCACCGCCACGATCGGCACCTGCGTAGCAGCCGTCAGTACTACACGTGCTAGAGACCGTAGCTGAAGAACTCATCAGTATTTAAATTGCAGTTTGAATGCTCAGTAACATATTAGCACTCGGGTCTATTAACGAAAATTTTTAAAGAATTAGAGACATGAGTTACAACTGCATTATTACGTATGGCCTTGCTAAGTTAGAGTCGACCATTGTTTACAGACTTGTTAGGCATGACTCACCTGTTTGTCAGTGTCGGGGGCGCGGTCCCCCAGCAGAGCATGCAGCCCCTTCAGCACCTTTTGGCGCCTGATTTGCAGGAATTCGCGCTCTTGCTCACACAGCGCCAGCGAAAACCGCAAGTCCGGATTTTTGCTGCAGATAAAAATTAGTTCAATATCGACATCAAGAATTATTGCGTCCCTAGAGCAATGACAGAAGGAATTAATGTATTACGTTGTTGGTAGGGACGTACCAGGGTAAAGATATATCATTAAGCAAAATATTCATGTATATGTTAACATACATATATGAGTGTAGGAATAGAAGTGACAGTGATGATTGCGCAGGAACTTGTTCAATTGATTCGTTGCATTTCTCCCCTGAAGAAGTATCAAAATAAGAACTACATCATTTTCTAGATGAACTAAAACCGAGAGCAGAACGTCGAAGCCTGGGATGTAAAATTTGTTGCACGTAGCGCAGTTTCAGCATGAACAAGGTTTTAATGAAAAACTCTAGGACACCATTAGGACAATACAGAACTCTGTGAAATAAGTTGGAAGTAAATCTCTTTAACTGCGTTTTACTGGGAGACACAACAAAAAATTATTTTCAATATTAATGGTAGAATAATTCTCTTTACATTCAAACATTGTTCTTAACTAATGGTGAAGAATTTGCTATACAATGATAGTGTTGAAAACCCCTTTCTAGTGAGGCTGAACATGCGTTAACATTGAGATGAATCAATCTGCTATTAACACAATGTAACGAGTCAAGATCCCTCCATTTATACACACTAATAAAAATTTATTTTTTATAAGGATTTACCTGGAGCACAACTATGGAATTCTACAGTGCCATACAAACATGTAGAAAAGGTACAACAGTTCAGAAAAACATCCTGCCTATTACCGATCAACGGCAAGTCGAACGACCCACACCAGATTTTTCACGCGGTGAACAATTCTCGATAACAATTCAATTAGTTGCTTCCTTCCGGCTGCAACTGAAGTATGGTTGACCA
>VOMN01104539.1:0-103487 GCA_014899125.1 Orchestia grillus | reverse complement strand
TTTACGTTAACTGAGTTTTAAAGTTGGAAGAGCTCTCTACAGCCGGGAACTGGTACACGTACGTGGGGGCGCGCGTCTACCGCTACAGCTACAGCGTGGCAGCCACTGCCCAAGTTCTGGGCACGTCGGACAGGAGGTCTAACTTCACTGTCGATGTGGATGTTGCTCTCAGCATCTACAATGCCTGTGAAATGATGCTGAAGGTCAGTTTCTCAGCACTGGGAATACTGTGTGAATGTACTTCAAGGTTCGACCGCAGTGCCTACAGCGCCTGCGAAATGCCCAAACGCCCTAGTTTTGTCGATAAATATTGTTCGGAAAACTAATATCAGTCATGTGGAACAGTCCAGACTTACACCCCTGGTCTTTTTAGGGTTAAGAGTGAGTTTATAAGAGTTTGAAATGTAGGGAAACTTTGCGCTTAAATTCGGAGAACAAATCAGAAAAGATAGGCCTGTTTGTAAGTCTCATAACTTCCAGGCTGGATTTTTACTCGCATGAACTCGCCATGCACTTTCAAGTACCCAAAAATTTAATCTTACTGAAGGGATGGTCCCCAAGCAGCGATTGCGATTACCCTTTCCTAAAAAAAATGGCAGGACAATTTTCCCTCAGTTTATAATTTAATTTTAATTCATTCATGCAACTTAAATTGAAAATAACGATGTCTCGCTAACGATACTTTTACGAGATAGAATGAATAGTTAACACAAATGTAAAGAACCCTCTTTAGCTCTCCTTAATTTAAAAACATTGCACGCGCACACGCTACTGACCTGACGCTAAGTCAACAGAAGAAACTCCTGCATAGCACCACCAAGTCAGCCCCACTGTGAGCATAACAATCGCTTTTCTCAACAGGTCGAGAGTGCTAAAATGAAAGCGAGTACTTCGGACGGAGGAGAGGTCACCGTCACGGATAATGAGTTTCTGGCCAGTCTCAAAGAGCACGACCTCCGGTTAGTGAACACTGCCGGACACACGCGGTTCTGCACCGCATGATTTAGTCGGTGTGTTGTCTTGGACGGATACCTAGTAGTTCTGGAACCCCGTCTTAATGATGGTAATTTTTAAGAACTTGTGGACTTATTCCTTCAAAATCTTATTATGAAGAAGAATTTTTAAGCCACACGGGTGTGCCACCGCTTTAGGAATATCGTACTAATCTTCCTTGTTTAAAAGGAGCACTACGCTTCGAGGTGTCGAACCAGGGAACTCCCAACCGGGAAACACAAGCAAGCTATCATTTAAGATACGCCTTTACAATCCATGGATGCGTGCAGCGGGAAAATTCTCCCATAACATCGCCATTCATATTTACTGCAGGCCCCTTTTTTTGGAAATTTATGGCTAGAATTAAGTACGTGAATATTTATGATGAATTCCTACTGAAAAATCTGCAGTACGTAAGGTTTAGAAGTGCCTCAAAAACGGAATAACTTCATGATAGAATGTTGAATGCGCTGACCATAAACTAAGGCCAGAAACTCCTATTACTCGAGTGTACTGATCTAGTTTAACGCTACGACGAGCAGTCTAGCACTGCTCGTCGATTCCCACATTTTACTTCTTATAGTACTTCTACTACCGCTACTACGACTCGGCTGTTCCAGCTAGTGTGGTATATCGATTAACATATTTTATCATCTATACTGCTACTTCTGCCTCTTCTTATGCAGTTGTTGTAATCATAATAATTATCATGCCATAACAGCTTGTTGACACCTTATGTGCCATGTCCAAACATTACACCTCGTTTCAATCCCTTGTTTATTGTTATATTTCATCACGAATCATTCCAATTACCAAGGTTAATTTCAACAGATGATAGGATACATCCCTGAAAGTCTCTTATAAAAGCCCAGATTTGCATCCTCTTCTACCTCCCTGAATAATCTGCATTCTCTCTGCGTGAAAGATATATTGAAGCAATACCTCTGACGACCAAGGTTTGCCATGGACCGAGGCCTGGTGGACACGGTGTGCCCTCGTGATGGCGAGGGCATGGCGAGCCTCAACTTCAAGCGAGGGCTGCTGGCGCTGCTGCAGAACACCATGCCGCGCTACGACATCAGCCACTCGGTCCGGGAGGTGAGTACGTTATGTTCCTTACGTCGAAATGAGTTTAAAGGGACAATTGTGTGAACTGCTCACGTCAAAATGAGCTCGAAGGGACAATTGTGTGAACTACTCACGTCAAAATGAGCTCGAAGGGACAATTGTGTGAACTAATCACATCAAAATGAGCTCGAAGGGACAATTGTGTGAACTACTCACGTCAAAATGAGTTCGAAGGGACAATTGTGTGAACTATTCACATCAAAATGAGCTCGAAGGGACAATTGTGTGAACTACTCACGTCAAAATGAGTTCGAAGGGACAATTGTGTGAACTATTTACATCAAAATGAGCTCGAAGGGACAATTGTGTGAACTACTCACACTAAAATGAGCTCGAAGGGACAATTGTGTGAACTACTCACATCAAAATGAGCTCGAAGGGACAGCCTCTTCAATTCACATCAAAACGAATTCGTAGTCCACATTAAAATGAATTCGTAGAGACAACTGTTCCAACAATCCATATCAAAACAATGTCATAGGAGCAATTTCTTCAACGACCCGCGTAAAAGTAAAGTTTGAAAGAACAGTTATTATAACTTGCCAGGAGCTATGAAAGTTACGTCACCGTTAAAAAAGAAATTCAACTATAAGCGTTGCAAATCTTAGGTTTAATTTAATTGGGCGCAATGCAAGGCAGTGCGGAGCTCGCTCCAATTAATGAGGTGCGTACCAAGTTTGAATCCTAGCGGACGACAAGATGATTTTCATATTCTCTGGTGGTGCCTTTGTCGGGAAATGACAATACATTCCCCACGGCACTCAGTTGTTCTGCAAAGTTTATCAGGCATTTAAAATCCAATGCGTTGTTCTACGTGTTATCTATGTGGGAATAAGGCTGCTTTCTTCTCTTTTGCAGCCGTTTTTTTCGACGGCGTCACGCCCACCGCGATCGTTGCACGTCATTACAGACCATAGTTGTTAAAATACGACATCTGGTTTATACTTGTGTAATTTTCTCCTGCTCAACTGATTCTACTCTTTATTGGCGCACGACGCCAGTTTGGAGAATCGAACGTTCAATTGAGAGAAGAAAAATGTTACATGGAGTCTATCGGCTCATCTGTGAATACATTTTACTACCACTATGCGAGCAAACTTCATGGGCTTCATAATTTTTTTGGGTAGTGTTAGTGTGAGCAATACACTAGTTTGAGAATGTTAAACTAGGAGTGAAATATTTTCCTCAGTATAAGAAAGAAAAAGTTCAGCCGGAATATGTATCCCTGACAAGTAAATGGTACTTCAGTCGTCAGTTGGTTTCACATGTACCAAAATGATGTAGCCGACCATGATGGAAAGAGAAGACATGAATAATGCAGAAAGCATCACAATGGTATAGAAAAAGAAGCAGGACAAAAATGATCAATCGTGAACATCGATCGTATGCTGCCTCCGAAAGAAAACCGGCGACCCAGTAATGTGCCGTGTAAATGCCAAATTTCCTGCAAACAACCAGCTGGAAAATACAAAAATTTCAACTAAAATACTGACAAATATTGTCTCACTAACGTTTATTCTATAATGGCGAACTAATTCAGCCTTTCAAAGAACTGACTAAATAAAAAATAGAGATTTCATGCAAACTATGGAATACAATTACAAAATTACTCTCATTAGCTATCTAATAAGAAACTTTTTAAACAATGAACTATATTTTTGTGCATAATCAAGTTGTCCCAATTTTTCATATATCTTCAGAATGACGTGCTCGGCACGTGCGACGTCGTATACAAGTTCACTGGAACAAACGACACCGCCTTCGTCATCGAGAAGACGAAAGACGTGGATTCGTGTTCTGGAAAGTTCGATGTCACCTCAGCAGTGCAGGGCATCCCTTACGCTTTCATTGGGGTCAGTGGTCCCGAATTTTGTGTTTGGGGTTTGAGTTCTAATGTGGAATTAGGATGACTGCGGCACCTAAAGTGTTGAATTTTATGGTTCCGATTTATATTGTGATGCAGTATCAGGCCTGTCATACCACAGACCCACCAATGTGCCTTCGTCTTCAATGTTGTCGCATACTTCGTCTCTAGGATATTTTTTCCAGCCTTGCTTCTTGCACTACAGAAATAAAAAAATGAAACAAATGAACTTGCATATCTAAAATAAAAGATGTTAACATATCAGTACATGGGTGATAAAGATCTTAAGTTCATGAAACTATTCAAGCGGGATAAATATTATTTCGCTATAAATATCTTGCCATTCAATATAAGACTTAATGTTAAATTATGCTAGAAGTTAAAGAGAGCGAATATTTTTATTCGGCAAAAAATGGCCAACAATGCTCAAGTTATTTTGAATATGCATCTCGTTCAAATAATTAATATGTTACGCAAACATCGAACGTAAATAACCATAATTAATTGGCCTTTTAATGAATTTAGTAGATATAAAAACGCACAAAGAAACTTAATAATTAAAGAACAATTAAACTGCGTCATCCCATGTCTAAATTTGATGTTGCTGCCCGAGCAAGGGACGCAAATTATGTCGAGTGGCCGACGCATTTTATGTTGCACGCGGTGTAATCTCAAACTCATTAAACTTTGCTATGCCTTTCGAAGCAAATTTAAACTTTTATTACTCAAGTCTTGTTGAGGAAGTGAAAATTCTGACTTTATGGATTTTGCTTCATGGTGTGAATGTTTTCTTTTCATTCCAACTTGTGATTCAATAGCATCACTTCGTCAGACCGTTTTTCGATAGATCCTCTGTGTGTATAAGTTTCCTTAAAATTACAAGTGTCTTCGACCCATTCTTCTGATGATAAAATTACAGTTCAACCTCGCACAGAGAGTAAACAGATATTGGATGCAAAGGACAAAAACGGCTGGTCTGAATACCCCTTCCGTTGACTAAAACATGCGATGCAGAAATGCGGAATGCTCACGTCCGAAATGTTTGCATCAACGTATAATAGCACCCTCTGATTTATCTCTCAATTAGAGCTTCAATCTACGTACATGAGCGGCTAGAATGCAAGGTAAACTCTACGCAAGATCTACTGAAAATCTCTACGCAAGATCTACTGAAAATCTGTACGCAAGCTCTGTTTGTAAAATCCTCAATAAGTGTAGCAACTGACCGCGGTAAGCGACGCAGCAAAGCGCACAATTCATCTTGTGTTTATGTCACATCTGCAGGTATTCTGAGGTCCACTCTTTAATTCACGCGTACCATCTGAGCCGCTTCTGTACTCATGCGAAGAAAAAGAACGGTGTGACGTCATAGTTTTGTGGAACATGTGTGTTGCGGTGCGAAGTGTCTTTCTCTTGCTCCATTGTTTTGTGAAATGAAACATGCCAAAAGTTTGCTCGTGCAATATAAACATGAATTACTTAACTCAGTCTTTATTCTCGGAGTATTTTATATAAAACAATGCTAGAAATAATCTATCGCAGAACCCAGTCTTCAGTGATGCGGAGTGGTTTCTTTCTAAATCAAATACCGAGGAGACTTTTTTGTATGTTCAGAGTAGTCTTGTCTACTGAAGTCGCTTATAATGAAGTATATGAACACGTAATATTAGGCGCAGTTCAGGTGTAAAATATTATGAGGCACATAATCTGTTCATTACCATGTCAATACTATTAACATACCTAAAATTACTACATACATTGGAATCAGTTTTAAAGTAAGGGTCTATGTAGAAAATTCATGGTAGTATTCTCTAAAATTTAGGGCGGTACAGTTCTGCAATTATGGACAAAACACTTCATTAGTGTGACGAATGTTTTTCTGAACAGCGATTTTCAGAAATGTCGGTTACACTGCGAAAATTTTTCTCTTAAACCACTTTTTGTGTTCGCAATTCAAGCCAAAAAACTCTGTATGAATTTATCTGTTCATGCTAGGGCTACCAAAGCGCCCCGGTGCTCACGACGTCGTCGTCCTGTCGGCACAACATAGAGGACAAGAGGATCAAGTTGGCCGAGTGTGTGGAGGAGCGGAGACTGACTCCCTTCAGCAGCCAGCATGGCGGTGTGGTCACCACCCTCAAGCAAAGCTTGCAGTATACCTACTCCTCCTTTACGGGCACGCAGCGAGGTAAGAAGGATTCCTCCTTTACGAGCACGCAGCGAGGTAAGAAGGATTCCTCCTTCACGAGCACGCAGCGAGGTAAGAAGGATTCCTCCTTCACGAGCACGCAGCGAGGTAAGAAGTGGTCCAACTCACGGTGTATTTTTAGATATCATTGGCAGAATGTTGACCTTAAGCTCAGTTTGTGGAAGCCTAGGGCTTCACAATTTAGAATTGGAAAGAGACAATAGACCTTGCTGAGGAGCGGGAGGAGATGTGTGCTGGTGGTTGTTGGTCATTAGTCTCCGATGGCAGTTACCGCTTGGGTATGGGAGAGCGAGTCTATGCAAGATGTTTGTATCTGCTTTAGTTTTTTGTGGGGTAATGCAGTTAGCTGCTGGCTTGTCACCTACATAAAAAAATTCGTAGATTGATGGTCTCATTTTTTCAAAAATAATTGTACCAAGGGATAATTATTATAGCTTAAATTACACCCTGTTTTTCCTTCACGAGCATGCAGCGAGGTAAGAAGCATTCCTATGCCGCGGGCACACAGTGAGGTGAACGTATAGGGTACTAGTCAAGTTTTGCGCCAAACTTCAGAGGAGTTACGTCGCTCCTAATTTGCACTGTAACCTTGTGA
The DNA here is from genome assembly GCA_014899125.1 of Orchestia grillus. NCBI lineage: Eukaryota > Metazoa > Arthropoda > Malacostraca > Amphipoda > Talitridae > Orchestia > Orchestia grillus. Next base: position 96,698 of record VOMN01104539.1, on the reverse strand, counting down.
TCTCAGTCTCTTTTGCTATAATTTTGATTGGCGGAGTATTGTTTTAGCAATTGGGCTCATGTTATGGGGCTTCCATTTTCGTCCCAATGAATGATTGGAAAGGGAGGTTACCTGTTCATTAGGAACAAAAAGGTTTGCAATTAACAGTTACCAGCCATTCACGATTTATGTGCTGATTTCTAGAAAACCTCACAGTAGACAAAGAATATATTAGACTAAAATTACACCCTGATAATAGGCTTACGAACATTACTTTACTGGACGGTATCCATGTGGTCAACAAAAACAGGTCGATTTGAAAGTATGTACATTTCATGAATAATAATACATCGAATTTATCCATCACGCAGTATCGAATAATTTCCATTTCATTATTTACATGAAATAATGTTCTTTTAATTTGCCATATTACATCTCACTCCCTATTGTTGTAGTGTCATACGTTAGTTACAGCGGCACAAGGGCGAGACTGCCTGAGTGACAAAATCAAATTTTCTCTGCGTATCTCTGGCCTCTATCTTTAACCTTTTACGCCCATGTATTTCTTATGAAATTCTCTTTGTAAAAACAGAGTAATCTTATAACGAGAACATTAACTTTTTACGCCCATGCATTTATGAGATTCTCTTTGTAAGAAGAGAGTAATCTTAAAACGAGAGCATAATTTCTCATTTATCGCGAAAGGTTACTTTTACGCAAGACTATGTAAATACATTATGGTTTTTGTTGTTCGAACAAATAAAATACCTTTAAATTTTTGACAACGGTGTTTTCCACATCTTGCCATCAGCACTGTTGACAAAGGCAAAGTCATAGATGTAACTTTGACGTGATCTGTAAATACGATGTGTACACGTCTGCGTTGTGCAAGGTCGTTGATGGTTTGGTTTGTGGCACAATTCGCACGTTTGCTACGTCAAAAGGAGACAGTGGCTAGCGTAAATGTTTAGTTGAAGCTTTTAAGATGTACGAAGCCCTTGTCAAAACGCAACCATGGCTTACAAGATTATATTGATTGTCACCAGAATTTTTGCAAATTAACAGTAACAATATCTAGTTATCATTATCCTTGAATGGGATTCCGACTTGGCCGTAAAATATGCCCATAAACAATCCTCGTCTGTAAACACCATAATTGGACAAATTGATTTGGCTGACCTTGTATATTTTTTCAATAAATTTTGCTAAGTTTTTGGAAATTAGTCCTGAGTTGGTCATTCGCATTAGAAATAAAATTTGGATTAAAAATATTGTCTAGTTATTGAAATAAATGTTATGCTGTTAAGAGTACGTCTAGAAGCCATGAGATATCGAACATCCGAATTAAAAAGTAAATCAGTTTTATAACACTTTTGCTTTCATGTATGAGGTATTTCATTAGAAAAATGCGGAGGTACAGTGTAATCAATAAAACCTCTATCGCCATTACCTTTTGTTACCATTGTTTATATTCGGCATTATTACCATAAGGTGTCGAAAAAATGGACGCTATGCATTATTCGGTTTAGGAGTATTTGTCAGCTTACTTTCGTACCCTGAAGATGTCCGAAATTTCTTCGTTTTACGTTTGTTCTGTAGGATGAGATACGTTTTCGCCCATTTTTTACTAAAACTTGTTTCTCTTTGCGTTTTTTACGTTTTTATTCCACCTTGTGTTCCTTTTGAAGAGTTTGCGATGATCAATTGTCCCTTCACGTTGCTGTTTCTGCCATTGAAATAAATCTTAAGTTACTCAATGTTAATTTACTCACGAAATGGAGTGCAGTCTTTTTGCTCTTCATTTTGGTGGCAAATTTAACCGAAATGAAATAATCGGCTCTTTCTCCGTAGACCAAGGACTTTCTTAAGGCGGTCTTGCATTGAATCTTTCAGTGTTGGTTCTCCTTTTTATCACAGTTATACTGACAAATTCTTAGTGAAGAAATCTGCTGCAAGTTTATTTACGTAATCAAGTCTTCCTCCCTATCTTAAGAAGGCTCACTGATGACTATTGTTTCGAGTATTTAAAAAACTTTGCATTCCTTTTTATGCAAGTAGGTACTCAGTTTAACTTCTGAACAGGATTTGGATGGTAGCAGGTACTCAGTTTAACTTCTGAACTGGATTTGGATGGAAGTAGGAAGTCAGTTTGACTTCTGTTCAGAATTTGGATGTGAGTAGGTACTCAGTCCAACTTTAGTGCAAGAATTCCGCAAATTACCCTTTCTTTGGGTCAAGTTTTATGATCTACATTATTTGAGAAGGTTTACTCGCCTGTACATTCAAAATGGCATATAGATAACGAGCGAAGTGTTCAATCGAAGCATTAAGAGAGTTTCAATTTAATTTGAAATTAGCAATTCATTATTATAGAAGACTTTGAATCAACACTTCGTCAACAGGAGCCATTCACCGAAGAACAAACCTGAACTATGAATTCTCTGGACGCGAGGGAACTGAAGAGGATCGGTCAGGCAGTCAAGGGGAGGAGGGCAGCGAAGAAGAGATGGAAGACTCTCGAGTCGAGCGGACTAATGCTATCCTCGCGACCATTGCCCAGCACATGAAGGTCAGTTTAGTTGAGAGCTTAGTTTTGATTATTATTTCAGAAATATGTGCTTTTTAGAGCGAGATGAGCTGCAGCGTTCATTTTTGAATCCTCATTGTCATCGCAGATATTTCAGTTTCAAATCGTCGAGATTAGTTCCCTAACCTAGTTGAAAGTTTCTTCAGATGTGAATTTTCAGAAAGATTTTATTCAAGTTTGGCATCCTAATCAATTTTTCCTCCCCTTACCGTCCTGAGACCTTTATTTCTGTTTTTTTTTCCTGGTAAATTGAAAATAACAAGAAAGTGAAATATTCCTGCACGAGGTTTGTTGTATTCCTCTACTCGGTCCCTCGACTCGAAGCGTGAATTTCCGGCTCTCAGGTCACCCGCTCGTCAGTGGCCAAGCCGAGCGACTTCTCCGACTTGGTGCGAAGTCTGAGGGCCCTCACAGCGGGGCAGCTCGTCCAGCTGGTTGACAACACCAACTGGGGCAAGAACTGGTCAGTGGGTTCTAACTATCAGTTTTTGTTGCCTCACCCTCGATGACCAAATTATTAATGGGATCAGGCTGTATTTAGCTTTGCACAAAATGTGTACCAGCCGCAGCTTTACGTGTATATGCATGAAATAAGGCTGCGGTTAACTTTTTACTAGAAACTAGCTATAGTTTGATGTACATATATATATAGATCTATATCTCAGATTGTTCGGAAAGTTCGTGCAGAACAACTTCCTATCATTGCAACACCTCCTAACAACAGATGTAAAACTGTATCCCTATAAAATTCAAGTAACGCAATTGTTAAAGTTTACAGACCTTCAACAAAGAAAAGACTTCGCATATGCATTTCTATGGAGAACTATTGATGAGACTTTTACCTCACACCGAATCATGCTTGATGAGGTCCATTTCCATATCAGTGGACATGTTAGTAAACAAAACTGCCGATTCTGGAGTGATAAAAATCCTTGAATAATCCATGAGCAACTACTTCATCCATAGAAGGTTACCGTCTGGTGTGGCATAAAAATTGCAAAAATCATTTGTACATACTTCTTTGAGGATGTTGATGGTGCAACTGTGCCAATGAGAGGAGACAACTACAGACAAATGATACAGGAATATTTATTGCCCCAACTAGAAGGCTTGTACACTCAGAATTTGTGGTTCCAACAAGATGGAGCGACACCACATGCAGCAACAGAAACCATGACAATACTAAGAGCTGCCTTTCCTGGTCGTTTAATTTCAGCTATTAGTGACGATGCGTGGCCACCACGGTATTCTGATTTAACCTCTGCAGATTTTTTTTCTATGGGGATACCTTAAAGGAAAGGTTTACGTCAATGTGCCCAAGACTCTCCATGAGTTAAAAACCTGCATTGAAAAAATCTACAGAATAATTCCAGATATTTCAGAAAAGTCGTGGGAAATACTGTTGGTAGAATATGCTTGTCTTTAAATAATAATGGAAAACAATTGAAGAATATCACATTTAAAAAATAAAACTTCAACATTTTTTCACTCATTCCATGTACAGTTTTTTTTTATAGCTGTATTAGTTTTTGTGAGATAAATGTTCAAAATGATGAAGTGGTTTTTGCACCCCCATGCATTGTAGGAATTTGGTAAGCACCGAGCTAAAGGCACCATATCTTGAATGAAACCCTACCAAAACCTTACTTTTTGAAGATATCAAGTCTAGCTCTTCAAGCGAGGACAGTTGCCGATCACAGGCACTATTTTCCCTCGTCGTACACCCTACCTCCATCATCTTTTTGAATAATTCAGACCCCGATTTCCAGGCTAGTGTTCCAGGACGCGGTGCCGGCTGTGGGCACCGCAGGCAGCGTCTCTCTCATGCGCCACGTCCTCGAGTCGCGGCAGAACTTTGACCGCTCCTCGGAGTGGCTGCGGTCCCTGGCTTACATACCCAGGTGATGCCCAGTGCAGCCCAGCAGTATCTAGTGACGCTCTCGAAATGTCTAGTAACCTTAAATAATATCTAGTGACACCCTAGCAACATCTAGCAACGCCCCGCAGTATCTAGTGACGCTTTCGTAATATCTAGTAACCCTAAATAATATCTAGTGACACCCTAGCAATATCTAGAAACGCCCAGCAGTAGCTAGTGACGCTCTCGTATTATCTATTAACGCCCAGTGATATCTATGTTGTGGCACCCTAGCAACATCTAGTAACGCCCAGGAAAATCTAGTAACACCCTTCCTCCATTCAGGACGGCCAGTATGGATAAGCCTTCAGGGCTTTTTTCATTTGTGCCCACTTTTTTCTTGGAATTTTCACACCTTGGCTTTTGGTTCTTCGCCTTTTCTCTTTCTTTATTCTTCAGTTGCTGTTTCTATGCGCAGGGGATCCTGTGTGTGAACATACCTTGTGCATAGACTCTCCGTTCTCTACAGTCCATAGTAGATGGCCCCTTCTCTTCACTCTTTCTCTGGATTGCATTTCAAGTGGGTAGGGAGCTTCAAACTAACTAATAATTCATTTTAATTATCTGAAGTCCAATCGTTTATTCAAGTTTATTGTATCTCTGCAGGCCTTTAAATATGCGGATCATCATACGTCGAAAATCTCTATTGCTGATATGCGGATGCATGAGTATGTAATAGCTACAGGGGCAAAATTTTCCTTGTAACACGACTAAATCCCATCAGATAATATTACTTCTACTACGTAAAACCCAGTCAGATTTCACATTACGAGCTGAATCTTTTAAAATAGCTATTATTGAACGTTTTTGCCTGATAGAATAGTGCCTGACGACCATTGCACTTGCAGACCTGATCTGGAGACTCTGGAAGCTGCAGCAGGGCTCCTCTTGATACCGGGTGTGAAATCAGAAGTGTTTCTGGGTGTCGGAGCCTTGGTGAACGCCTACTGCCAGCACGACAGCGGCTGTCAGGCCCACGAGGAGGTGCAGCACGTCATGGGCGTGTTGCACGGCTTCCTGCAGGAGTCGTGCGTTAGGTCGACGTCACAAGAGAAGTTGCAGGTACATGCAAGGTCTTTCAGCGTCAGGTATTCGTACCAATTACCAGTAGCTGTGGGGTAATTTGGGTCTCAAAACTTGTAAAAGAGTGATTTACTTCAAGTATGGCTAATCTTTCAGTTTTAACTGTAAGCTTATTTGGAGTCAAATCCTAACCCAAAATATATGTTGTATGGACTTCAAGAACAGCAAAGACAATTTCAAGTCCCCCTATTGCTGTGAAATTTAAAAGCAAGTACTGAATTTTATACTTACGACAGTTTTCATGGATCAATTTAACAACCACAATGAAGTTAACATACATCAGGTTCATATTGCTCATCTAATTGCTTTATTTCAAAACCTGTGTGCTTTTAACAATTATTCGTAGCGTAGAGCCTACGCATTATGATACAGTTTTCTGAGGCGCTTGTTTCATTTCAATTTTCGAGCTATCTGGATTTCACGTCTGCAGTTCACCGATTGCGCCTCCTTATAGCCAGTGAACTGCGAGGCTTTCAAGCTCGCAGGGAGGCCTCCTAGGCATTCAAAGTTACAATTGGGAAAGCTAGCAGTTACAGTTTAGCCAATCGCTTACGCCCCCTGTGTTAAGTTCTGATTTTCTCTATAGCTACTTTTTCTCTCATGTTGAAGGCCTATTGCGTGAGTTTCCATGTTTCACTTTTAGTTTTTCTTCAGTGATTTGGCGATGTCTATGAGGAAAATTCGCATTTTTAGGAATGAAATTTTTCCCGGAGTTGAAAAGAGTGTCCACACATTGCTGTTTTGATTAGATACCTCGGCAAATTTGTCTACATTTGCAAATTTGTGCTCTATCAGGAGCTATGGCGCAGTGTAGCGTACTTGCCTATTATTGACGAGCTCTTAGATGGGCATAGGATAGGCAATAGGGTTAGGCGAGTTGTTTTGGTTTATCTCAGGCTATGTGGCCAAGCGACACAAGGGGGAAATATAAGGTTACTAGAACTGTACAGAAACTTTCGCGACTTTTGTCTTTTGTACCCACTTTACTTCTTTGAATTTTCAAACCTTCTTTACTGTTTCTTTTTCATCTTTTCTTCCCTTTCTCTCTTAACTCGTTGTTTCTATACGCTGGATCCAGCTGTGTGGGAATACACCTGGTGCACAAATTCCCCGTGTATATAGTCTATATTCTCAGGTTCCATAGCTATGAAATTTAAATTCCAAATTTTCTTCTGAGATTGATATTAAGACACGGAGCTTTCGAACACGGTCGCGTCGTTCTTCATTCAGATTAAACGATATTCCCAATAAGCACATAGCATCCCAGGACCTATGACCTCAAACTAATTGTTACTGATAAATATGAATCTCGAAAGAAAACTTGAAATTTAAATTTCTTAAATAGTCTACTCAATACTAAATAGCTCCTTTTTCGGCGCGGGATGGTGCGTGTCACTGAAGCGCTGCTATTTAATTTTACCACTAGTACTACTACTCTTGACCAGGTTTCAAGTTCGATCCCTGACGTGCACTTAGACACTGCAGTTCTTGGTTCCCGGGATGCTTTTCTTGAGAAAAGAAGATTAGCCCTCGCGTACCCCACCGCACTCAGGTGCCCTGTCAGCCACTGTAACGCCATCCAAAGCCCACCGTACAGGGTCATTACGATTCGACAATGGCGTCAATGAAGCTACAATTAGTCAAGAGATCAAGTTAATTTAAAAAGAATAGAGTTTACGTTATTTTTTCCTACAGACCCTGCTGGCCATCAAAGGCATCGGCAACGCAGGGCGGGCAGCGACGGTGCACACGGTCGAGCTGCTGAAGGCTTGTGTGACCGTCAGCGAGCCGTCCTACAACGAGGACGAGATCAGGGTGGCGGCCGTGAACGCCTTCAGGTACTCACGACACACGAGGGACATAAATTAGGTATCTTTGAGAGAAAGATGTATCAATGGAATTACAATTAGTCAAGAGGTAAAGTATATTTCAAACGGAACTTCAATTGGTCAAGAGGTAAAGTATATTTCAAACGAAAAACGAAATCTTAGATTTTCTTGGTGTTTCAGGGGTACCAGAATAGTGAGGGTGCTCTACTTGTGGGGCGTTCTTTACAAGAAGGGTACAAAAAAGCATAGAAAAAACGGAACTTAGAGCAAGTAATTCACAGTTTAAGGTTTTCATCATTAAATGAACCCTCACTGCGTAGAAAGGTTCCTATCACAAACGACTGCAGAAAATTATGCCGTGCCTGAAGAATTAGGAGTCGAGGATTTTAAAGCAGGGTAGAAGTCAGAAACCTTTATACCAAGTTCTGATTCGGATATCTACTACCTTAGCTTTTCATTTCATAAGAGGATTGAGCAGGAGCTTCGTCTTGGGAAAAATGCTTAGTAAAATTCTTCCGGCATTGCCTGTCAAGTTTTACTAATTTTATCGTAAGATATTCACTGTAATGAAAAGACACTTACTTTTCACGTATGCCTTTATTCAACAAGTTTAACAAGAACAAGTTTCGTAACTAAGCAACAAAACAAATCCTACTACGTTGCTCTATTTTCCCAACGTAATGTGAAACAAACGCCAAAATGAACCGTTCACTAACGCTTTCATTTTTGACTAGGCGGTTCCAGTGCAACTTGACGGAGCCGCTGGACGAGTTCTTCAGAGACGCGCGGGAGGACTCGGAGGTGCGCGTACAGGCGTACTTGGGCGTCATGCGCTGTGCCGACTACGACACGCTCGCGTCCGTGCTCTCCGTCTTGCACAATGAGGACGTCAATCAAGGCAAGAAACTCCCTTTTTGTCTTAGGGAATTCGATGAATTGTGTGGGACTTTCGAGGTTTAATGCTAGTACTTTGTGGTACGTGATGTATCACTTCGTATCCTGTGAAGTTGATTAGTATAATGCTAACTACAGTAGCGAATATCATGCCAGGACATGATGTTTTTATGCTGTGAGATGCCTCAGAATCAGCAACTATTTTGCTGTTTATATTTTGCAAGTTTTCACCAAAACGTTGAATTTAAATGCAATATTAGCATGCTATTCAAGTAAGTCAGGCATTTATCTGTAATTCAACAGTATATGTCACGGCAATGGAGGTTAATATCTAAATACTAGTCCTCGGTCGCTTTCCATAATTCATCATTTCTTTCGATCAAGATAGGCTCATCAACTAATCTTCACTGCTCGCGTCAAGTGTGAAGAAATAGAAAAACCACTCATATTACTTATTCCGGAACATATATCATTTTTAGCAAATTAGTTTATTTCACTTGAATTTTCTTTGAGAACTAAGATAAAACGGCGAATAGACTGTTTGGTATGTCAGGAGTCATGACACTGCCCACCACTGACCAGCTCAATATTTCCCTCAGTGGGTTCCTTCATCTGGACCCACCTGACCAACATGACACTGCCCACCACTGACCAGCTCAATATTTCCCCCAGTGGGTTCCTTCATCTGGACCCACCTGACCAACATGACACTGCCCACCACTGACCAGCTCAATATTTCCCCCAGTGGGTTCCTTCATCTGGACCCACCTGACCAACATCCAGGAAGGGTCGCTGCCATCACGCTTGCCAATACAAGGGCTGCTTTCCAACCAGATGCTTCAGGAAAAATTCCGGACAGATGTTCGAAAGTTCTCCCGTAATTACGAATGGTCTGTTTTCTATGATCCTCTAAACATCGGTAAGTAACATTGATCATCATACTGGGTGGGTCATAAAAGACGAACGTTCTTAAATGTCTGAAAAAAGTTTTTTCCTAATTAGTTTTTATTCTAAATTACACTATTCACATAGTATGCAAACCATAACGTGTGAAAGGTGATCTCATGAGCATTAATGAACCAGAAATGTTTTTTCCTTGCTCTATTTAATAATCAGAAAGGACAAAAGTTTCTATCTTTATTGCTTTATCTTTTATAAATTGCAAACTGTAGCTTCACATGAATAAATTTAAACTAATATTTTGCTTCACCGCTGTTTCGGTATCTATTTGTTAATTCATTTACGTATTCGGCGACGGATTACCTAGGCATCTGACATCCACCACCCATTACACTTATGTCCGTAAATAGACTCGAATAATACGGATTATCTTTCCCTAATGAGGCGGAGGAGTCGAAAGCAACGTGGTCTTCTCTCAGAAGTCGTACATCCCCCGTTCGGCCTCCATGAATTTCACCACAGACCTCTTCGGGCAGTCCATCAACTGGCTCGAGGTAAGAGGTTCCGCCATCAGCTCTCGCGAAAAAAGTGACTGAGCTAAAGCACTGATACCTCGCTTTTATTGACATTTGTTCTCTTAATCTGCTGCTGTTACATCTGAACGTAGTAATGTACATAATTCAATTCGTCACCCCTGTAGTATTTTGGTCTTTAGTATTCAAATTTGAGCAAAAGGATGAGAACATTGCAAGTAAACATTCTGCTGAAATGTTTTTTCCAACTCGATGCATCAGTTATTAAATAGCATGGAGTTTCCAAGTAATACTAGAGCACTGGGTACCAATTTTCCGACACTTTCACCTTGGAAGTTTGAGTCTCTCTCCTTGAAAACGTCATGGTAATACAGAAGGATTGTGCTCTAAGATTCCGTCACTCTCTCCTTCGAAGTTCGAAACCCGCTTGGAGGGATTTGAGCGACCTCTGGAAAACATGTTCATGGGAACCATACCTAATCCGGTCCCGGCCAGCGAGGGAATATTGGACAGCAAAGTGCGAACGCTCATCGACAGGACCGGGGCCGCAGACGCCTTCAGGAGGAAGCAGCCAGAGGTAGCTCAGTATAGTCGAATATTTTAATATGAAATCTTCATCTGATGTTTGTGATATTCTTTTTACTGCATATGTTTTCTTACTGGCACGTTGCTATGAGTCGTAACCGAGTTTGAGTGAACTGTTTCATCAACGTCAAACAACGTGGGGGAGTATTAACCGAACCACTTGTTCTCTAAAACCGAAGTTTAGAATTTTCCCCGCTTGCAATGGAATGCGCATCTGCGCACTTCATACGCGCTTCATGCGCTCCTGATATGCACCTCATAGGCACCTCATAGGCACCTCATAGGCGCCTCATAGGCGCCTCATAGGCGCTTCATAGGCGCCTCATATGCGCACACCTCACAGCGTAACTGATGCTCTGCAGCTGTCGGTGGCCATGCGCACGTTCGGCAATGACGTGTTTTTCGAGCACCTGCACGGCGCGAGATCCATCAGAGACGCCGCGGCCAAACTCGACCCCTCAACTCTGGTCGAGCGGCTCAACAAGGGAGAGGTTCGTCGCAATACAGTCCGCCATGCGCTGGAATTTTGTGGCACTGGTAGTCTTCGATGTACGTCGTATTTGTTTGGTGGGATTTGGTTTACGTTCAAAAGTTATAATTCAGAGTAATCGCAATAAAAGCTTTTCAGTCGAGAGCAAGTGTTTCGAATCGTGCATAAAACAAATAAGAATTATTTGTATCCGAACAAGTTTAGGATGCGAGAAGCAAAGAGTTTCGAAATAAAAAGAAGGGGAAAAAGAGCCGCACCGAGAGAAGTCGTATATTAAAAATATGTGTCTAACGTGTAATAAAAATCAGACGTTTCGAGTCACAAGACTCATCTTCAGTGATATTTGTAACCAAAAGTATATAGATTACTACAAAATTCTTGATGAAATTTGAATACTGAATATACGAAAAGGAAACTATATATAAAGTTTGAAATAAAGAAAGAAGTTATCGAACAACCAGTTTTAACGGGTATGCACTATTGGTATCGTTTAGTTTGGGCTTGCAGTTAAAAATGTACAAAGACTCTAAAATGCACAATCCGAAGAAATCGGAGCTGGAATTTAAAACACAAAAATGTTCAGGGTTCAAAAATGATTTACAGTCTTCAACATGACGCCTGATTGAAAGATTAACGCCTTGAAAGTAATCATCGATTTTTCTTGTTAACTCAATGTTTCAGTGCAAGAAACATTCTCACAATTTAATTTCGCCATCAGACTTTGTCGCTGCAGAAGTCCGTTCGACCAATTGAGTCAATAGGACGGGTTGCAACTTCGGCAGGTCTGCCCGTGTCCGTGGAACTAACGGGCTCGGTCACGTTGGACGTCCTGGCCAGAGCTACCATCGAGTTTGGGTCCTTGTACCCGTCAAGTTTTGACCCAAGACTCGACATTCGTGGAACTCTCACTCCAAGGTCAGCCTCTGAGACAACTAAATGACCCTCTGCCTTTCGCTACCTGTAACAGAGCGAGGACTATGTGAAATGAAGTAAATCTTATCATCAGATCTCCCCTGAGCAATCCTTTTATTAATACTGCCTAGAAAGGGCTTCACAGGGCAGCAATTATGTGTGAATGAAATATTCCTTTCATCTCTTTCGTCGACTGGGACCGAGTTCCTCCTCAGCGTTTTTGGATGATTGATAAGATCAGTTCCAGCTAAAGAAAAGGTTGATATGCCTCAGGAAATGTGTATAACTCTGGAGCTTCTCTCTCAGACGTAGGCTCCTCGTATCGGTCTTATGACGTAGAGTTTTCTCCACTGTCCAGAGTTACGCTCAAAGGCTGTAACACAAGCAGGGAAATGCTTTTTGCAGCATAAATTTTTTGAGTTAGACTTCCATACTTATTGATACTTCACCGTTGTTTTAAAGATAGCCAATGACCCCTCAGGGGGCATTTGATAGGCAGCAGGGTTAGGTTAGTTAGATTTGCCTATCCTATGCTTTAGGGGCTGGCGACTCCAGGGAGCCCTGCAAGGTCGTCTCAGCTATAGATTGGCGTTCGGGACTTCTATCGTTTGTGCCCGGTTTACTTCTATTAATTTTCGCACCTTCTTCGCTATTTCTTTATTGCCTGTTCATCCTCTTCTTTCGATGTGGGAACACACACTTCTGCGCATTGATTCCATGTTTTCTACAGTTCATACAGTCCCTTCTTTTCTTCTTTCTCTTTGTATCATATTTCATGCGGCTAGGGAGCTTTGAACTATTGAATACAATAATGATAATAATAAAGATAGCCAATGAATTATTTCAGAGAACTTTTGGATTATTTTCTATACGAGGTTATAGTATTCAATACTATACCAAAATGGCTGTTTTTTACGCTGACGAATTTTCGGTTCATTTGTTAACTCTCATCCTACGCATCTTATCTAACTCTTATCTGAAGCACCTGATCTAAATCATATCTTAAGCTCAATCCCATTCCCAAGCACTTTGCCGAACCCCTACCGGAGTCCCTCACCCAACCCCTCCACTAAGCCTCCCACCCAACCCGTACCTAAGCCCCTCACAACTGTCCCTGACCCACGTGCACACCAGTGTGGCCAGCGAGGTGTCAGCGCGAGTTCAGATCGAGGGCGTGGCTGCGGTGGCCGGTGTGGAGGTGGCGGCGTCGCTGCGCTCCAGCAGCTCGCTCTCCGGCAGGCTCAACGCCAACGGCCTCAGCACCTTCAACCTGGACCTTGGCATGCCTAGCGAAAAGGTCGAGTTCGTCAACATAACGTGAGTGAGAGTTACGTCGTGCGTAGGGAGTAATATTTGTGGTTCCCAGGGGCGTTATATTTTCACGCCTGACATCGCTGAAATTATTTCCTATCCTGATCGACAGGGATATTTGGTTACTGGTTGCAGTTTACCGAGCGTGGGTCTAGTTTGATGAGATGAAAGCGGATGTTGTTCGCGGGGTCCAGTTGACAAAATTTTTTGTTTTGAGGTCAGTCGTTCATGACATTACAAAGAGCGTGACCAATTCTAAGGCAAACAAGTTATTGCGGGGAATCTTGACGTTCAGAGTACGGAAAACATTAAAGATTTCAGTCGAGAATATTTAACTTGCTTTGACCATAACACCGATACAAGAACTCTGTTGCGTTGATTCATAACAAAATTTTGCTCCCATTTGTGGCTCGTATCAGTTAAAAATCGATATTAATACGGAGTTTATCGCCTCTAATAAAAATTCGAGTACAAGGGCATCGTAAACATATCTTTAACGAATAAATTTTATCCTTGTGGCAGATCGAACTTGTTCCTCCTCCACGGCTCGGTTGCATCCGGAAACGAAAGTCTCGAGGTGGAGACAGAACCTCTGGACGCAGCGGAAAGCGTGGAGACCCGAGACTGCACTCCGTACTCCAAGGAGATCGGGGCCCAGGCTTGCTGGTCCATTAAGTTCCCCAATTCGTCGGTTGTGGAGGGGAGCCCCAGCTTCCCTCTGACTGGCCCCGCCCACCTCCGAGTGATCGTCACCAAGACGGACCTGCAGCTGCACTCCTACCAGATCCGCTACAGCTACAGCGACACATTCGTGAGTAGACTCTGGTGCCTACTCAGCATTTTGCAGCCGTATCAGTATACCATTCCTAACGTCTACCATGAACGACCATATCATGTACCCCCGTGGACACAAATCCCAGATACTGTTTGTCTGGAGTTATTTTCTCTACGCAAAACTGAAATGGAAGTAACTTGGACCCAAGTTCTATTCCTTGTTTACTTTGTGGAACATTTGAACTCAGCAATTTTCTTCACGGATGGATCAAAATTAGTCAGTGGGAGAGAGTATGCAGTGATGAGCTGACCGTAAAACTCCCTCCAGTGACCTCATTATATTCAGCAGAATTATGTGCAATCCTGTGCGCTGTCTGATTAGTCTGCAATCAGATCGACATAAAATTACGATGGCCTTATGCTGCTGAAGTACCCTACAAGACTTATTGAGAACTGACAATACACATTCTAAAATTACACAGATTTTAATATTGATGTCTGAAATCCCCCCGGAAACTGTTTCATTTCAATTAGTATCAATTTAAAATAATACTAGTATCACATAAAGTCGATGGATACATTTATTACACAACTTTTGGCAGGGAGACCGTCGGTTGTTGGTGTCCGCCAACACCCCTGGCACGACCGTGGACCGCGAGCACAGCATCTTCGCGTCCCTCAACTCGGGGCAGCAAACCGCAGATCTCAAAGTCCACACACCTTCAGGGCATTTCGATGCCAAGGGTAAAAGGCCGCTGGGACTTTACTTCTTATGGAAAAAGAGTTGTATCTGTTTAATAGCAAGGTCTCTTTTTATTTAGAATTCATACGAATTTGACTCGATTTCTTGCTTTTTGACAAGTGTCTGTAATAAACGAAAGCTCAAAACTTTTCTTAGACAGCATCATTCTTTTTTGTATAAGCTTAATGTTTCGGCATAGTTCCTTGTTCCCTAATTTTGATTAAAATAAAGAGAATAAATAACTTCACGCTACGTTCGTGCAGGTCGGTACGTGTGGGAGCGACGGCTCAAGAAGTTGGACATGGTCTGCCAGGTCGACGGCCAGGTTGCAGCCGAGGTAGGCCGTCTAGTGAAGCGCCGTAGATTCTTTCGGTTCATCTTTCAGAAAAAGCTTAGGAACTCTTTTGCATTCTCATACGAGTAAATAATAATTCCTATAGGATTGTTCTACGCCAAAGCTCCAATTAATTGATTTATTGAACTAGAATGAAAGTTATGGAAATTTCATTCTTGCGTAAGTTGCTTTCGTAGGAAGCTACTGTGCCCTCAACGAGCATAGGACGAGCATTAGGGATAGATTAGTCAAGTTTATTTATCGTATACTAGGAGACGGCCGTCCCCAGGAGGGTACTGGGGTCCCAAGAGGAGAGGAGGGCTCTGTAGTTCCCAGAGGGACACTGTTAGGTTACCTCAGCTAAAGATAGGCCTCCGGGACTCCCATCGTTCACGTTCATTTATTTTCAATATTCACACCTTTTTCGCTGTCTTTTTTTGTCTTTTCTTTGCCTTTATTCTTAACTTTCTGTTTCAAAGGAGCAGGAAATCTTGTGTGGAAACTCACTTTGTGTATAGATTTCCCGTTTTCTATAATCCATTCTAAATCATCTCTTCTCTTTGCTCCCTTTGGATTTCATTTCATGCGGATAAAAAGCTTCATACCAGGACTGTGATAGAAATAATAACGAGCGACTGTTATTTTCTGTCGCATATCGTTTTCTGCCGACAAAACAGTCCGTAACGAGGTAGAGTCATTTTCTTTCAATATAATTTTCTGTTAACAGAACGTAGTTTAAAAGCTCCACTAATTGGGAAAACGTGGAATGTTTGCAGGTAGAAATGAGTCTCACCAGCCACGAGAAAACTGGGCGGCAGAACTACATCCCGGTGGCTAAGATAAAGTGGAAAGGCAGAGAGCTCTTCAACCTCGGAGGTGAGACGATGTTTTGGGGTAAATTCCAGGGATGTTCCTTACTTGGAATTCACGGAATTCCTTCAGAATTTTTCCGTAGTTTTGATTCTCTTCGGTTGCTTCTACGTAAGCATTCTTGATGGAGAGTATTTGAGCATAAATCGGTGTGAAAACAGTATTGTATTCTTTGCATGTTTGTTGAAAAGCTTTCTATGATGTCCAGTTCTATTAGATCAAGACATCTCGTGCAATTCCTGTAGGTATTTTTGAATACCCTTGAATGTGAAACCTTTCAGGTGAGATTGAAGCTCAGGTGAAGCAAGGATCTCGCATTTATAACTTAAATCTCGAGTTCTCTGCGAACACGCCTGCCCCGACGCTGCAGGACCAGATCCGGGGAGAGGTGCACGGAGAGATCAAAGAAGAGCCTGACGAGAAAAGTATTAATCTCAATATCGACTACCAAATCAGTGTGAGTAGCCTGAGGGAGAGAATCGACCCCAGATATTTTAAGGCGGTTCAGATAGCTCTGAATGCATTAGGTATCATTTTTTTTACAACAAAGGTCTATATGTTAGAGTTGTAACGCTTACTTCTTCATTAAGAACTATTTTGTATCCTTAAATTAAAGCTTCTTTGCTAACAATTTTACTGGTAGTACTTGGCCAACGAGAGTTTACATGAGAACAGTGAATGAAATTCATAATTTAGCCAGAGTTTTCCACTTTACGTTTCAGTGATCTTGAAAGATGGCTGACCGCGTTTCTCACAACAATGAGCATTCATTTTTTAACCATGTTTTCAAGTCACGTAAATTTTAGCTTTCTGATGCGCAAGCTATCACAGTGAGATTTTGCTTATCCTCTGCACTGTATGACTCAAAGCTGTTGCTTAACATCACTTAAAATAAATCTCAACAGAATATGATATATTTATCCCATTCAATGAACTTATTACTTAGCGCCATGGCATGCTGTATACAATAAACGTAAGAAGCATTCAGCAGTAATCGGACATTCAGTTCTGCAAGCACCTCATTCTTATAACGGATATACGTAAAAGTTAACCGGATTAGTGTACCTGATTTGGTACCCTACGAAATCTTCAAATTGCGTCTTAATGTAATGTTTTCAGTTCTTGCTGCATGAGGCTTGAATGTTCACACTTTCCGCAGGGTGACAGCCAGAGGGCCATCGTGGAGTACAGTTTGATCAACACTTCGGACGACGTCGACTGGAAGTTTGTGAGCGACTGTGAGGTGACCTTCACCCAGTTCCCCACCCTCAACTTGCTCTGGGGAAATTCTTATAGGGTGAGCTTCCCCCATTATTACGTTGGATTCACCAGTATACGTAGGCTCGCTATTTTTGCCATAGCTACTTAATGCCCTGTATGTTGATCAAAATATAGGGATTTTTTCGCATACGCTGAACTTGAATTTTTTGAAAGAAGAATTGGTCGTGGGTTTAAATTTGGCAAATGCTCCACACTTCAGAGGAAGTGAACTAACTTCAAATCTTATGTAAAAGTGATTTTTGAGGTTGAATTTGTATTTTTCGTAATGCCTAATTATCTTCGACAAGTTTATGTAAGCACTACTAATTAGACTTCAAAATTAAGAAGTATGTGATATAATCCCTCGTTATAAATTTAGGCAGTCTTCAAAGTGTGTCTGATATCCTTAATTTTTCTCAACAAATCTTAAGAAAGCAAATATTTAAAATCTTTAGGTGTACATTAACAATGAAATTAAAACTTTTATCCCGGTAGTAAATGTGTTCAAAATTTCAATGAAATATTTTTGTGATTTGAAACCGCAGGTGAAGCCGGGCTCTGCGGAGATGAACCTCAAGATCAATTTTGGGGAGAATTTCCGCAATGACGACCATGCCGTTTTCTTTCATCGCAGCCTTACTTTCCTTCATTCCGAAGAGCAGACGCGCCTCAACAGCACTCTAGCGCTCACGGTGTGTACCGTCTGGTCGAGTGACTCGCATGGTTTTATTAGTCACTTCATGTAGCAATTTTTAAGAGCTTCTTGCCGTTTTGACTAATTTTTCTTGCTAAGGATACAAGAGCGTCATGACTCTTTCCCTCTGGATCCAAAACATTTATTTACACAAGTGGAGCAGGCAAGGCTACCCAAATGCAAAATTAAAGCATCTCGAATTTCACATTCATAGCTATTCAATTAATTTTTTATTTTAACGTTCGGTGGCACCGACACTCGTGACGTGACCTTCCACTTGCAGCACCGGATGCGAAACATCGACGTTAAAGTTTCCGGAGATTTCTTCTCCGACTGGGAACACGTCGTCACTACGGGATTTCTGTTCCAGCTTGCAGAAGGTGAGGCAAGGATAGATTTCGCCTGTGCTATGAGTTGCCTAATATTCCTTATCTTAAGCTTGAATTCCAGTAGAGGATTGCCGACTACGCTGTTATTCTCAGAATTCTCATTAATGTTGGATATTAGTAATTTATTCTCCTGCAGTTCTAGTAACATATACATAGTACACTATGATAATTACCAAATTACTTGAAAAATTATTCTCATATTTTCGTTAAAATAAAGTTTTTGTGAGGATGTTTGTGCTTGTCTTCGCTTGTGCGTATCTGCATCTCTACATTGTCTAAATCAAGCTTTTGAGCTGTTCCAAATCTTCTTTTGAGCTGTTCCAAATCTTCTTTTGAGCTGTTCCAAATCTTCTTTTGAGCTGTTCTAAATCTTCTTTTGAGCTGTTCTAAATATTTTTTTGAGCTGTTCTAAATCTTTTTTTGAGCTGTTCCAAATCTTCTTTTGAGCTCCTTCAAATCTTCTCAGCATATTTTGGGCTGCTACAATCTTTTCAAACTTGAGGCGAGAGTAAATCAGCCGGCTTTCGTTTCCCTCATCTTTTTCAATTCCATGATTAAACCTGATAAAGTGTGCGAACATTTTCCCACTGCAATACTTGCCAGTTAACCGCTTTTTTCATGACTTTATTTTATTCTATGTAATTACGCTATTTCTATCGAAAGGGTATTTGTTTGGTAACGTTAACGGCTTATTTTTCTTTTGAACTTCACAGAGTAAAATCTTTCAAAACACACTATGTTCTAGAACATTGAAAGTTTTATTCCTAGATTCAGTAGAATATCATCGGCAAGTGCACTCTGTTCAAAAAACTTCATTGATTCTAGGGCGGGACGTCTCATCCAAGCTCCAGCTGCAGAAAAGTCCAAGTCCTCTCCTGGATGGATCAGGATCGTTTAATTTACGTATCCCGTCACTGTCTGAGATTCAATTGAACATGAAAATCAACGAAACCTCGAGGCGATCCTACGATGTAAGTTTACTACACAGGGTCGCCCTAAAATTGTACCCGCTTTTTGAATGCCAAATTTAAGTATACTGATTACGATACAAGCCTAATGAGTTGAATCATTGAAAATAACATTGGATAGGTAACAGAATACAATTAGCTAGTTACACTTGGAATTAAAAATGTAAATGTGTTCTGAAAGGTAGTCAAAGCCTGCGCATATCTTTTTGGCGCATCTTGAATGAAAAATATCTATAATACAAAAAAAATTATTTTGGTTATAGACGCTGCATTCATGAATCGAGAACGACAAAGTTTTAAAATTTGAAGTGAGAATAATCTTCAGTATTTTTCAAACAGCCCAGTGTTAATTAACTTGTCTCCATGTTACTCTCGAGTTCGTTGTTACGTATCCCTACACAGTCTTAATGTACATGTTCATATTAAATTTTGCCACCCATACCAGCAGATCATGAATTAAACCCAAAATCAGTTATCTCAGTTTGAGCTCATTGTTGGTGAACAGATCGCAGCGAAAGGCTCGGCCGGCGGAGACAGGGAAGTAAATGTCCAAGGGAGGTACCAGACAAACCCGCTGCTCTCGCACCACAAGCTGCTGTTCGACCTGCGACGGCCGGGGCGTGCTGTCACCAGCGTCAACGTCACCGCCCTGCTCACGTGGGACGATGCCTCGGTCGCTGTGGAGGTATGGAACCCAATGCGGTAAAAATATCTGCTGTTTAAATTTTCAAAGATGGCTTTGCATAAAAATTAGTCATTAGGAGTGTTGGAAAGATGTGTGTCTTGTTCAAGAGGAATTCCGTGAAGAAATGCTCATTTTCAACGATTGTTTGTTTTATTTTCATATTGCAGTGGTTCTTGAACAGATATTTCAAATATTTACTTAAGCATAGAAGTCCTCGCGTATTGTTGCCTGAAAGCGACATTGTGTGGTAAAGGGTTAAGTGCCTTCAGCCAAGACATGCTAGGGCTTTATTTGCCTTGGAACGTTTTATTACTTTCACAATGTTATGTCGTCAGAGTATCCATTGATCGTATCGGACTACAATGAATTTCTGTCAGATGTTTAATCACAACAGTGGTAGTTTTACACATTTTAAAATACGTAACATGACGTTACCGCGCTACGCAAAAATGACAGAAACTTTTTCATGTGAACAGGTCGCTGATAAGCTTGAAATCAAAATTGTTCAACAATAAATGTTTGAATAATCTTATACAAGAAATGATTGAACACTCTTATACACTCCTACTAATTAGAATTCCATGTTCATTTATACAGGATGGAGAGAAAAATAGGATCACTACACTATAAATGAAATTAAATTATATATCAATCATCCTACCGTTCAATAACGTAATAAATACCATTAAAACTGAGCAACAAGTAGATACGCTAATATCATTCATTGAAAAAAAACTGTACGATTATCTATTCAATACTCAATGAATGACTAACCTGTTGTAACACTTTTTTGGCACACTCTGAGTAACGAAGCTTTCACAGGTGAGCCCTGAAGGCGGGCCACTGTACCGAGGAACCGTCAGGTATACTCACAATATCGACCAGCTCGGTGTGAGCACGCAGTCCTTGGACTTGGATGTCAATTTTCCGGGAAGAACCGCCAAGATCACTTCCGGCCTCTCTGTCGGCAAGACTGTTACATTGACGAACAGAATCCAGCTTGACAGGTCAGAGAATAAATATAGTGTCAGTAGGTACATCTCTTACGACTGTAACTGATCTCTGTGGATGAGTGTTGCACTTTTGACTGGGTAACATTTCAGTTTTTACTAAGAAAATTATGCACGCGCTTATAAACAGGGAAAAAATTGATTTACTGCTGAGTCTAATTTCTCGATGTTCCATTGATTCATGATCAAATTTTCATGCCTCTTTTGGTTGCCAGTCCAGCCGGATTGTGTCAGCATTCTATAGCTATTTCTGCATTCTTCCCGAGCTCAAACCAGTCAAAAAAGGAATTTTAAGGACGAATCCAAGTCATAACAATTTCAGGTTTAGCATTGACATTAGCTCTCGAGAAACCTAGGTCCGTAGACAGCAATTGCTAGCCAGGTTTCTCTTGCAAGGTCTATCTTTTAGCGTACGTCTGCAGGCAAAATTTTCATCACTCATCAAATTCAAAGAAGCCCTAAAAAACTAGGGTACTTGAAGTTTCATCCGTCAGCTCAGTGTTGCAGCGACAGGTGGTCGTTTCAATTTAATAGATCAGCCAATAAATTCAATTACACTGTTTTCTTCAAGCGTATGACTAAAGTTGTATTAACGTTTAGATTCTAAAATAGGAGATTTAGTTAGTTCGAGGGCGTTTAGTATTGAAGATATAACATTCGTAGTTTTTTTTTTTTTATATATTCTCAATTAACTATAAAAATGAGTAGCAAGAGTAAGTTAAACGTTCGTTTGAAATTCCGTAGACTTACATTAGTTTGTCTCTTATAGCAAACTTGCAGGTATATGTAGTATTGTCATATGACTCAGAAAATTATTTCACGATACATGGCACACATAAGTATGTTTGTTGTGACCAGCGTATGAAGTATATAAGTATCTCAAAAATTAGCGGTAATTTCTCATAGTGAAGAGGAGCTTAGATAATGGTATGCGGAATAGGATAGGACATGTACGAAGTTTTGGGCACATAAAAATATGACTCTTTTTCTGCTACCGACCTATTTCGCCAGATGTCTCCAAGTTAATTTGGGTATTTCATTGATTTTCAACAATTTGTCACCTCACAGAAGCCGCGATATCATCACGCGCTTTGTGATGGACATTTTGCAACCGAAAAAGAAAGGAGCACAGCTCCAGATTCAGTGGGACCCAAACAGGTGAGAATTTCTTTTTTTATTATAGCTGTGAATTCTATCAATGAAAAATATATCTTTTGCATTTATGCCTCCCTCAGTTCTTGAATTTTTTCACGAACATCGCACTTATAGTATTATTTTTTTACTCTGTAGGAAGAGATGGTTTTCCCGATGAGGACTTGGAGAAACATAACAGTTCTCAGATCACTGCTCCATTTTCTGCATGATTACCTATAACTTCAATATTACTGTTTATTCCACCACAGTTGACATACAGTACATCGTTAGGTTTCCAATGCGTTATTGTTATTAACGCGTGAGTAACGTGAAGGCTTAGGCTTGATTTTCCAAGGGAAGCACTACGTGGTTACGGGAAAATAACATTTAGGATATATTACGCACATTCGTATGTATATAGTCTCATACAATAATGTTGTTTTGTTAGCAACTAAAATTTCAACAGCCTAATTTTTTGTTATGGTTAGTCTTAAGAAGCTTTTATACATTCTGTGTTTGGGATGAAATTCCTGTGTGTATTCGACTCATATACATAAATATAACTGCCAACCAGCATGTATTAAAGTTTTGATAATTTATCAAAACATGTTCATTTGCGAAAAAAGCGTAAATTCAAACAAGCTTTTACGATTTATTTTGCACTAAAGTTATACCACCCTTGTACTAGGGGCCCATGCTTATGTGGCCACATCAGTCTTTAAAAACGTTTGGTAAGAATTATGTTCTGAGTACCTAGGTATTATATGCTCAATTTTACTGAGCGAATACATTGGAGAATGAGTTGATTTCATGCAGTTTATTTTCGCAGGTAATGACTATTCATGCCAACTACCAATTTTCTATTGACGTAAATGTGTTACAATGAATTTTAACGATAAAAAATGAAACCATTCCATACGTTTCGCTGCATATTGCAAAACGAAGTAAAATATTTCTCACTCCTAGGGATCCTCTGAAGAAATTGGACATCTCCGTGAAGCAAGATTGGTCGGATCCCACCTTCAGTTCGGTGAACGCCTCTGCGTTCTGGAGCCTGCTGAGCAACACCTACCAGCTGAGCTGGAGCTCCACTGCCCTCAGTGGGTATCTCAGGGGCAACCGCCAGCGTTTAGTTTTAAGAATTTTGCACAGAATATTCATATGGGACTCGCAAATGTCTGGTCGCAGTCTTGTGCAGCACCCTGGGGATAAAAAGAGAGAATTCTAACGATAAGGATTTGGTAAGAATGTGTTAAGATTTTTTACAGAGCCATTTTTGCTATCGGGCTTATGAGAAACCTGTTCCCATTGAAGAGTTGTCATTGAAGTCTGCGTAATGCAGTAACACTATATTATTAGGACAAGGGTCTTGCATTTCAATGTCTATCGAAAGAAGAAGAAGAAGGGGCTGGGATTTGTCGTTAGAAGCTTCATGTCTGCAGTTAACTGATGGTAGTAATTTCCATGGAATTACTGTCTTAAATTTTTTTTAATCTTTCTGTGAACGTAGCATTATTGAACCGCCTCTGCATCCAGGGTAGACTGAGATGAAATAATTATGTTATTCTTCCGAACTCATTTGGGACGCAGAAAATTCCATTTCTGGCCGATATTTTTTAGTAACTTAGCTACGTGTTGCATAAGGGCTTTATTGGGTTACAGTTTTGATTATTGCGCTTCTTTGCTAAAAGTTGAACCGAAGGGAAGTAGAATAGTGTATTATGCACCGAGTGTATTATGCACAGCAAAATTTCAGTCATTTCGGAATGACAAATTTCACACACCTAACGACTGAGTGAATTTGTCATTTCACAAAATGGTTAAAAATTTCAGGTATTTCGTGTTAAGGTTTGCTATTGTACTAATGTTTTTTAGGATTAACTCCTAATGATTTGACTTACATTTGAAAAACCTTTAATGAAATACATGCTCCAATGATACGACTCCACTGAGCACGTACATCAGGGTGTGAAGTAACAAGTGAACGATCGGAACTGTATGGCAGAGATATCGTCGAGCACGTGGCTGCAGTGGGAGCAGCGACACGGCTGCAGGCTGCAGTGGGAGGACACGATCACCCGAGAGCGGCAGCAGGTGAACGGTCTCGCCTACCTCAGCCTGACGAGGGGCGACACTGCCGAGCTTGAGGGCAACTTCCAGATCGCGACGCCTTTTGATAAATGGAGGGATAATTACTTCAGAGTCCTGTGAGATGTCACCTGCATTACGGGTGTATCTTATGAAATACTTAGGAGCTCTGAATGAATGCTATTGGTGTGCAATTGAAATGGCGCTGACGTGGTGCCGCTGACGTGTTGCCGCTGACGTGTTGCCGCTGACGTGTTGCCGCTGACGTGTTGCCGCTGACGTGGTGCCGCTGACGTGGTGCCGCTGACGTGGTGCTCCTGACATGTCATAAAATGGCTTTTAGAACCTGGACTCGGAATCCTAGCCTCCCTTCACTTCCGGTGAAGTTCTTGTAAAATGATGCGTTTACTGAGGCGAAGAATCTTTGCAGTGGTTCTGCAACAGGGATAAAATATTTCAGGCTTGACCATTTTAGCCCATAGAGACAAAATCGAGATTCATCTGACTACACGACACTTCTCCACTGCTCTATAGTCCAATGCACTTTTATTTTGGCCCAGTTTAAACGAGTGGTCTCGTAGGCTGGAGTTAACATTGGCCGTTTACGAGCCATTCTGTTGCATATATCCATTGTACGGAGTTCCCAAGGAAAAGTTCGTTCAAAAAAGCAAAAGAGCCATCATTGACGTTTCGCAGTAGTTACATTCTTGATGCTAAGCGATTCGAATTAACAATTTGAGACACACTGCAGCAATTTCTATTGGTTAGAACTTTCTTTTGACCGCAATTTAGCCCTGAATTGCTGCCTTTACCACTGGATTGTTTCCATTCTTTTGTTTCCGTCTATACCACCGGATTGTAGACCCGCATAGCAGCACGGCATGAAACACCACTGAACCTGGCTACTTCCTCCACTGTGTGTCCCTCAGCCCGATCAGATGCAATAGCTCCTTTTTGTCATTCCAAGACGTCTTGCTTTTTCTCCATCGTTGTGGAGCAGCTATGAAACAAGTGTATACTATGCAAGTTGAAGCCTGCATTTAAATATACCTTAAATTTCAATTACTTAAATTTCGCTCAAATCACTGAAGATCGAAAAAAGTTCATGACAAATTCCTTGTCCGGGGAGCTTAATAATAAAAAGCTATTTTGTTAGGGTTCGATGATACATCGCAAGTCTTATTGTTTGAACTTGATGCACTTATTCAGAATCTTGATTCCCCTCAAGTGCTCACTCTCCAGATATTCATGACAGACGTTTATTCATAAGAGCATGATTTCATAACGTGAAATGAAAACAGACATACTTTCATAATCGGTTTATGAAAGTGCTTGCTTGTAGTCGTATATCAATTAAGTTTGCCAGTACTCATATATCGATTAAGTTTGCCTGTTCTCGTATACCAATTAAGTTTGCCTGTTCTCGTATACCAATTCAGTTTGCATGTTCTCGTATATCGATTAAGTCACGTCACTGAACTCTGCAATTCTTCTTTATTAATCCTCTCGGTTAGTTTCCATGGAATGGTTTACTGCTAATAATTTGTATGTAATTTTGCTCGGCTTCTTTCCATGTAAACGACGGGAATAATATTTGAAAATTTGCTATTGACAAAAAATGTTGTGCTCGCATCAAGTCTCGTCGCGATGGTGGTACAACAATAACCATCATATAATTGTCGGGCTATTTTACAGCAAATGAAAATGGCACATCACTAACGCTCCTTAATGCGAAATTTGTCCAAAATTCAGGTACGCACGGGACTCGGACCGCATCAGCGCCACAGTCAAGAGTCGATGGCATGACCACGAGTTTTTCGACGCCAAAGTGATCACTGAGAAACGTTTCGATGGTCTCAGTCTTTTCGGTGCCAACTCTTCCCTGGACGTGAGCTCCTCCTTCCAGGGCATGACATCCCTCAATTCTGGCGTCACCATCAACAGGACACCAGGGCTGCTCGAGTCCAACGCTTTCATTCAGGTGAAATTCCGGGAAACGTCCGACTGGAAGGTTCTTTCTTAATGGATGGAGATTTTCAGTAATTCTGGGAGGCGATAGGCTTGCGGTAATGTAAATTATTTAGCTTCATTTTTTGTTTTAATACTATTCTTTGGCAATTTGTCGAGAAACTTGAAAATTAGAACGAGTAGTATGGATATTTTACTGCAATGGGGAGAAGGAGTACGAAGTTCTGGAAGGGCACGTGATCTTAAATCTTCAGAGGAGGCTTGATACCAGTTCGACTTTGAAGTATGCTTGAATCATGAATGTTAATCAGATATTTTGAATGCGAGTAACCGAGTCCAATTCTTCATTTTAGCTTATTGTCGTGTGAGCTTTTTCTCTCACTTATGCGTCAACTCCTTATATTCTTGTTTTTCTAGTTATTTACGTAATATATCAAGAGCTTCCAAAAATAATTGAACCTAATATTTAAATTTTATTGTCTTTTCGAGTGGTTCGATTTCCCCAACTTCGTGCTCGTGTACGAGTGCATATAGTTAAATCTCTAAATCTGCATATAGTAATTTCGTTACTTCAACATCGACAAAAACTCTAAAACATAAAAATACAAGCGTTGTTATCTTAGCACAATGACTGCACATTAAATGTCGTTGCGACCCACTTGCAGTGGGAAGAAGACCGAGTGGAAGTGCGGCTGGAAGGTCACGACCAGAGCACCACAGGGCTGCTCGACTACTCTGTGTTCGCACACGCGGTCACCTCCCTCGAGGGCTACAGGTCATTGGCGTCCGAGCTCAACTTGGTCGCCTCGTCCAACGACATCAACGCCAGGGCCGCTGCCCACTGGGACGCACTCAACTACGAGCTCAAATGTAGAGGCGAGTCTTGAGCCAGTGTAGGAGGGGGCGTGGGTTACTCTAAAACCTCGCTGTGCTCCATTGCTTTGTATGTTTTATTTCTAACGTGCACTGGCATTTTCATTCGGACTAAGGAGAGTAGATAATTGTTAGATGCTTTTCTTTGAAGGAAAGATGATATTCCTCGCAATGATCCGTTGTACGAGTTTCATACAACGATCTTAGATGAATGAATGACCTTCTCCGTAGGTGGCCAAGAGATTGGTATTGGGTTCTTTCCGTGAAGAGGAAAGAGGTAACAGTTACATTTAATTGTTAGTTTTTCTTCTTTTTATAGAATGATTAATAAATTTTCTTAGTATGTTTACAAAGTCTTTACAATATTATTACTAACTGAATTCGTAGATTAGAACAAGTCTTCCCACTGTTACAGGAAACCGATACTCGGGGGATGATTATCTCAACGGAGAAATATCTCTCCTCTTGCCGGGCTACGAACAAGATGATTTCTACGGTCAGATTAAAATCTACAAAGACCCGGTCGACCTGCGTCATCGCCTCTTGGTGAGGATGCCGTCAGTTTCTCTTTCTCTGAATTCTTCTATAATTCGAGACCAATATCGGCAATATTTGGATGTGGGAGAGATTGTCTAAATATGTTTCATACCTCACGCAAAATCAAATTCCGAAGTGTCGTTTCAACGGTTACACTACATCATGAGAAAATAGTGAATTTTTTCGAATTAACTTCTCTCACCGATGAATGTATTTCTGCCTGACTTAACTTTCCGTCGAAGATACTTACCCACGCATGCCTTCCTCGTGTACATTTTTATGTACGCTGGAGGTAATAATACCGAATGGAAATAATGGTAATAGAAGGTAATGGCAATAAAGAATTTATTATTACATAGTGCCTCTAAATTTTTCTAGAGAAATTTTTCATGCAATGTAAAAGTGAAACGACGCTAATTTTTTATTTTTAATTCATATTTTTAGTGCCTGATGACTTTCAGCCCTGCCTTTTACGGAATTACATTGATTTTTTAACTGGGCAACATATTTTTTTAAGTTTAATTCCTGATGCAAATCACCTACTATCAACTATGTTTGAAAATATCACCAAAATTCAGTGAGGAATAAACTTCATACATTGACTGATTGGAAAAATTATCGGATAACGAATTTAGATAGCACTTAAGAGCAATTTACGACAGCTTCATGAACTCTTTATTCCCCTTTACTAATACGAGACCATCGGCAACTGGGGCGGCAAAACTGTGAGAGTGGAAGGTCACGTCACTTCAGAGAGGCACGACTTCCACAGCAGTCTCAGCATCAGCACTCCCTTTGAGGGCTTCCCACACGCCTTGCTGGTACTCGGCAAAGGCTTTGACGGTGTCAACCACAAGGTCGGTTACATACTCTAATGTTACCATCAGTTTGATTGGTCGACAGTTGCTTTATTGGAACTAGGAGTGCATTTTATATATGAATGACTTTTTCTTTTCTGGCTCTGCGTTTTACAGCTTGCTTTGACTGAATAATGAATACCTGGAATTATTAGTTGGTTATGTACAAAGTATCCTACCAAAAATATAGGCATTATACACTATCGATTCAACCATATCACACGATATCATTGCTCTCAACAAAAGTAGGCTAGATTAAAATGGAAGACATCTTTCAGGAAGAGTAACACTGAAGGGTTCCGAATATATAATGTTGACAACCCCTCTTGCTGCGAAAGAGGTGGTGGCACCATAATTTGCATGAAAGAAAATCTGCTACCACAATTAAAAAACAAAGTGAGAAACAAAAGAATTGAGTTACTGCATCTTATAATCCACCCACGACCAAGGATAACCATCAAAATTATACTCGTTTTTAGAAACCCTGCCAGTACAGCAATGGATTATGAACTATACTATTTACTTCACAATATTTTCAGTAATCCCAACGAAACTCTAAATGTGGCCGTCTTCTGTCTCCTTGATATAAGCTAGAATTACTGACGAAGTCGAATGTTTGGAAATACGTTAATTGATCAACTTAATACATATTCCCTGCAACAGGATGTCCTCGAGTGTTGAAGGCAGAATAATATCCTAGATGTAGTCATCACCAACACTGACCGACTAGGAGGCACTGAGGTTACGAGCTAATTCAGTCATCATCGCATGATTGACTTTGCACTGTTAGTTCATCGCTTTAATACTAAGGAGCCACGTTAAGGCATCCTTGACTACTCTCGGGCGGATTGCAATTTATTGAAACAGGAAAATAAAAGATTTGCCTTTAAAAGAAATGATGAAGAGTATGAACGCTAAAGAATGTTACTAAATCGCAAAAGAAATTTTTTAACACCCACTGAAAAACATGGCCCAACGAAATGATGGAAACCATCACAGATCCTTCTTGGTTTTCTCAGAAAATTTAATGTCAGACAACAGTCATATAGAATCGTCAAAAGAGACTAAACAGAAGCTCATCGTCTAGAGCACGTTCACTTTTGCAGGGCCGTAAAGCGAATGATAAGAAGTTTAAAATTAAATTAGTTGCAATTGCAGCTCTAGCAAAATCCAATCCTAAAAGCGTTTATAAATTTATCAACGATAGGCGAATGAAACTAAGTACTATTGGACCATCAATCGACCTTGGCGGCTCAACCAAAAGAGGCAAAAAAAGTAAAGCCCGAATCATAAATGTTTACATCAGTGCATGTTCACACGAGAAGATTTAACTGAAAAACCTCAAGCGTAAGATTTCCAAGCAGTCCTGACAGACTGCATAATCACGGTAAAGGGGTTAGAAAAACAGCTTAACCTAATAAACCCTTAAAATCGACCAGACCAAACGGCTTAGCACCTCGAATACTCGAAGCAACTGCCGAAGTGATCAGTGAACTCCCTCTGAATATCTTTAATCGATCACTCGCAACTAGATTAGTTCCGTTGCATGGGAGGCCAGCGAATGTCCATCACAATGCGAGCGAATGTCCATCACAATGCAAGCGAATGTCAATGGGAGTCCAATCAGCCTGATGCCAGTCGCAATGGAACGATTAATGAAAGTCCGGATTACGAGATTTCTACGAGCTTATAATCTGATTTCCGACACCTATCATGGATTCATAGAAAAACGCCGATATCTCACGAGTCTTCTCGATTTCTTTGGGGAAGTCAACCGCATATGACAGCAAAAAACCATCGACCTCATATATTTCGACTATCAAAACCTCTTTGACAAAGTTCCCACGAGAGACTTGTGACCAAAGTTGAGCCCCATGGCAAACACGGTAACTCTTCTCGGTGTAGGCGAAATTGGCTCACTAGTCGCACTCGCCAAGTAATGATTCAAGAGCAACATAGCGAATGGGCAGATGTAACATAAGGAGTCCCCTAAAGAAGCGTCCTAGGAATAATCTTCACAAGCTACATCAATGATCTTGTCATCGGAATCATCTGTAACATTTACAATTTTACTGACGACACGAAACTCTGTCAAACAACAATTGGTCTACACAAGACTTACGTGAGCAGTGCATGACGGAAAAGTGCTCACGACTAGCTATCTTCTGCAGCTATAACATTCTGTCATGGCAGCAATCAAGAACACTTGAATTAGCAATTATTAAAGGTATCCTCATCACTTTGTGCACTCAGAAGTCAGTATTCTGCTATCGGCAGTAAAAGAGCTGAGATATTTTCATTCTGCTATCCTCAACAGTCCGAAGCTCGCGTCGCATGGGGTGAGACTTTTGCCGCCGGATTCGAGCTGCTGGGCCACTTCACGTCCATCACTGACTTCCTCGTGAGCTTCTCGGTCACCACTCCGGTACAACGCTTCAAGGTGCGCAGTGCTTAATTTGCTAGTGTAGGTATTATGAATCGTATTTCACATAAGAGCCTCGAGAAAAACGGCCGAAACTTTTGCCCCAGATTTCCCGTATATTTAATTAACCGTTATAAAATTTCAGCGGAAATTCTGGTCGAAAACTAAATTGTAAGAAAAAAATGCCTGCCGAGACCGAGATGGAATAGGAGTTTTCAAGCAAATAAAAGCTGTCAAATATAATTTCCCAGGGTGGGATTTGAATTTAACTAGTCATATTTGAGAGCTTATTTCCAATTTTTCTTAAACGTTGATCTAATATTCGTAGCTGATAGGGAATGTATCCTGAGGAGAGGACGGAAACAATTTGCTCTTCATTATATTGAATTATATTGATTTATAGGTAACTGTTCCTACTCTTATACCTAATATTTAACTAAAAAAAGTGACTAAATATTTCTACTGGAGACCCCAAAGTCACCTCATCTGAATTCATGATGGGTTTAAAGTTCATATATTACATCCTGTGTGAGACTTCATTCGCAGTTTTGTGTTCCTTTTGACATAGTTTGTGCCTACAGGAAGTGAAGGCTGAGATTCGTCACTTGTTCGACATCGACGACGAGGTGCGATGTCACTCCAGGGTTTTCGGACAAGTCGGTGAGAAGAAGGTAAGACTTGCTGCGTGACCCCACGCTTATCTCTGCATCAGCTATGCGGGAGAACAAGGCATTTAATTTTGGAATCGTCACTGCAAGTGAGATGAAGTTTTAAAACATATGTCACATTTGTTCGTACCGTTCTTGATGCACTTTCTCAGACAGTATTTTTTAAGTCACTGACAAGTTCGACGAATTGTTGGAGTTAATGATAGTATTGATAATATTAAATTAATACTGTATTAGAAAGGAAATATATTTTCATAAGTATGGACGCTGGTATAATATCGTCTTAGTCTTTGATAAGGCGGGTAAAATCGATATAGTAATAAGAATAATATTTCAGACTTGACAGCATATGCCTTGCATAAAAGCTCATTATTGTCGTGATATGTGTCACGGGAACGTGTATCACCTTTCCATATTTTCTATGATTTGAACGCTTTTCTACGGTGAGAGAGTAAAATTCATTTTCGCCAAATTTATCTCACACGATTTATATTTTTCAGTACGGCCTCGGCGGCCGATACGAGCAAGGCAAGAAACCTCGCATCCGATTGGCGTTCGAGGCGTACACACCGCTGCCGATGCTGGAGCTACTATCCTTGGACCTGAGCGATAACAGCGCCTACAGGGACTCGGAATACGAACTCAAGGTTCTCTACGGCAGCAACAGTCCCCTGCACCTCACGGTCGAGGTTGTGGTGAGTCTCTACTTAGTTGGCCTGCTACAGATGGTTCTGAGGGGACAATGCTCCCCTCAGCTGACCAGCTGTTGCAGGTGGTACACAGGGAGCCAGAGATGTTAACAGCTGCTGCAGGGGCTACACAGGGAGCCAGAGCTGTTAACAGCTGCTGCAGATGGTACACAGGGAGCCAGAGCTGTTAACAGCTGCTGCAGATGGTACACAGGGCGCCAGAGCTATTAACAGCTTCTGCAGGTGGTACACAGGTATTAATGCACTGATTGTTTTCAAGTGTGAAAGTGAATCGGGTAATAATTTCAATGATTTTTGTTCCAATTACTTTCGTGAATAACTTTTATGAATCTGGACTCAGAAATTTGAGCAAATTATGAAAACGATATTACGCTAACCGTTTTCCTAGTGCCGTTACACTTGCTTGACTGGCTCAAGTTTCCACGTTTCACATGCAGCAGGTATATTTAGGTCTGCTTTAGGAAGTCGTGCAATCTCATCCTAGCTCAAGGTTCGAGCTACATAGACCTGCAACGCCATTGCACCAATTGGTCGCGCTGGCGCAATGGAATAGAGCGTATTCTCGTACGCGTATCATAATATAGGTATGACTTATTCACGACCGCACAAAATTACGTGACATGTATGACATATTTGTTTGTGCGTCAGCGTGGTCAAGATGAAGAAGACTGGGCGGTGAAGGCAGCTCTTCCTCTGTCCATCCTCAACCAAGAGCTTCACGACTTCGAGATAGAGGTCGTGGCGGGGATGAATTGGGGCGACATCCCCCGTCTTGGGCTGTCCATTGTCACTGACGGACGCCACGCGAGGAAGGTGAGAGGAAGGGGAAGGTGATGCGAGGGATGGGGAAGGTGAGAGGAGAGGGAAGGTGATGCGAGGGATGGGGAAGGTGAGAGGAAAGGGAAGGTGATGCGAGGGATGGGGAAGGTGAGAGGAAAGGGAAGGTGATGCGAGGGATAGATTCAACTTTGTGGTGAGAGCGTGATGGTCCCGTGAGAAAAGTTGGTTGACACACAGTTGGCATTGGCGCTACAAAGCGACTCCATTTTATTGCGTTCACTGTGTTCGTTTGATATCATAGATGAAAACTTTTGTTTGCTCGTTAACGAGCTTCAATGTAATGACATTTAGTATTATTTTATAGATTCTGGATTATTTTTTTGTACGTAGCTTGTTGCTCAACTAGGAGATTTTGTTAATAAGAACCTTCAGATGGTATTAGGTAAACCATAGGCAATAGAGTTAGGTTTGTCTATCCAATGCTACCGGGTTGGTGTCCTTCAGGGGAGCACTGTAAGGTTACCTCAGCTCTAGGGAGGCCTTCGGGACTTCTATCTTTCGGGCCGTTTTTGATTAGATTCTTTCTATTTTCATGTCTTTTTCGCTGAAAATTCTTTATCTTTCCTTCTTCTTTTTTTAACTTTCTATATCTATGTGCAGAGAATCTTGTGTGGGAACACACCTGTGCATAGATTCTATGTACATAGATTCTAGGCTTTCTGCAACCCATACTAAATAGCCCTTCTTTTTACTTTCTTTGAATCACTTTTTCTGTAAATAGGGAGCTTTAAATTAATTGATATTTTGATCTAATCTGTTATTTAAGAGAAGGCCTTATCGGTATTACTTACCCCTGTGTCGGAGCAGCGTGACCCGGTGCCTGACCAGGCAATGAATGCTCTTGAGAACGGCTAAATGAAATTGTAAGAATTAGGAGCAGTTCCGGGAGTTTAGTTGTTTATGAGGCACATATCCTTATTGTCTTCATACAAAATATTAATTTGAAGCTCACATACTTGTATTGTAGAAGAGAAATCCTTGCTGTTCACGTTGACATGGATGCAAACGCTTTCACCTTAACTAGAACACTCGAAAACGCTTGTGATACTTGCTTTGTCTACTATAGAAGAATTTTTACAATTTTTGGCATGTTTAGGCAGTAGTAGAAACACTCGATCCCTGCAGGTGATCTTCAAGACGATGTTTCCTCCCCACGGGGTTGGCTCGCTGGAAGCGAGCGTGAGCGGCTTTCTGCAGGCGCCTGGGTACGAGCAAGTGTCCCTCGTATCGCACATCGCCAAGTTCTCGTACGACACTCCAGGATCCCTGGAAATTACTTTCAGGTAGGCCTGCTTGCCATTTATTCTCCTGTGCCGGAAAGAACAGTGGAACTTGTGTTTTTGTCTGAATTTGCTCAAAAAGCGTCATGAAAGTCGAGTATGCAACCAGTGATGCAATACATCTCATAAAAAAAATAGTGCGAGTCCAAATCATCAGTCCGACATTGACGGAAATGTAATTAAAAACTGAATTGCATGAAAAATATCACATGCTGGTGTCGATGCTGCTTCCGATTACTTAAATTCGGCTTGGTGAATGAAGTTCTATTCAAATACATTAAGTTTAGAAGATGATTAAGTTCCGTTTAAAAGTGATGAAATGTTAAGATCATCTAAAAGAGTAAACGCAAATTAGTAAATTTTTCTTTCTTTACCTGCTCTGATCTTTGCCATCTCTCTCAATTGACGGGTCCCATCCGTCTACGTGTTGCTGGGGCATTTCTGGGTAGAAAAACAGAAATTAGACAGTAATTCTACAAAGCCGCTCTGAGTACCTTTGTCTACGTAACCAAATCACTACAATAGGTAGATAAATCCTGTATTGTTCGTTCATTCCAAGGAGTAAATCCATGAATTTCTGCGAAAGATTTTCCTCAGCAGAATATTCTCACCACGACACCACAGGGCACCTTTCAGGCTACGTACTTTTTTTCTGCCTACTTCAGGTCCCTTGGAGTTCGTAACCGAGAGTGGTAAAGTTGACTGAGGCAGGGGAGGGGCGTTTGAACTCAAGCTTCTGCTCTTGCTTGAAGAAATAGATAACTTTAAATAAACATGAGCTTCTTACAGGTTTCTAACGATAGAATCCCCGATAATAAAAATTCTTATTTAATTTTGTACAGAAAACCTATTTCGATCATACTGTTTACAGGATTTGTCGGGAATATAAAGATGGAGATTTTTAACTTCACGAACGTTATCTATTTTGCTACGGCCTTTCCTGTCGGGTTGCAGGCTCAAAACTTGTAGTTGTTCCATACTTCTACATTAGTGACATTAATGATGCCTTATAAAACTGTTACGTAATCCGCAAAACATCTTTCATTTGAGCCAAGAGTAAAATAAATGTAAGAATAAGTGCAAAAAATATAAGCTATCGGTAGCGATCATTTGTATTTCGTATTTAATGTGAAACATTTATGCACCAAATGTATGTTTGCTTGTGACTCTAGCTACCCTCACTTTTCAGAACCAATGGAGCAGGCACCACAACTCTGACAGCAAAAGGCGGCTCCCGGTTTTTCGATGCATCTTTTACATCGCCCTATGCGCCTTTCAGGTTCGTGAACGCCGCCTCTCTAGGAATTTTTTTACTGGGCGTATTTTTCATTTATATTCACACTATTAAATAAACTTAAAATTATCCTGTTCGTGAACAATGTAGACAACGACAAAGAACTTAGCGGTTCGAAAATGTTAACTCATTTGCCAATACGAATGAAAAATCGGTAACTTCTACTTTTTGAACTTTGCTCGTCATCGTAGTGCTTGCAGAAACGGAAGACGCAGATGATGCCGTTGTTTTTTCTGAATTTTTGAACAAATTTTCGAGAAAATATTGTAACTTCCACAATTTTGTAAATCTGTCGTATTGTTTATGAAGCAAAACGGCTCGTAATTTGCATGCTTGAATTCCGTGCATTTGTAATGGAACTGTATACGTTGAAATCCCTAAGTGCAATATGACTCGTTGAAGAGTAAATAGTATGAATGAACCTACACCACCAAGCAAATGTGTTTATTCGCACTGTTGATCACGAATGCCTATTCTAACAAAATGATATATTTTAGAGCACTGTGGGTGACGATTGTGAAGCAGGGTTCCATTGACGCACGCTGTCATACTCATCTCCTGCTCTCCTCGGTTACAGCGAAAACAAGCGCTCCAATCGCCTAATGTGTTATCGCAGTCACCACGGCAAAATTGCTAAAATAGTCAACTGTGACAGATCTCACGTGTTGATACTACACCAACACTCACGTTGTTGTAGAGTGACGCCGTGCAAACTTGTTGTACGCGCTGACTGCTCAGCTCTACACATGACCCGCGTACTGACAAGCAGTCTTTCGGTTGTTGTGAGGACTGAGTTGAGAGGGTAAAAGTTGAACGGAAGAGCTGCAGTCTTATCACAGCGTGAAATTAGGAGCTCTTCCGTTCAGCGTGAATTTTGCCTGAACCAAAATGTGATAAAGTATAGTTCAATTCCTTTGGTGCAACGCATGGTCCTTTGCACCTGACGAATATGGTTGGCTACTATTTGATGAAGTGATCGAGGAGCTCTGTCACATGAGGCAGCAGTGGTCGACTAATTTTGAATTGAAAATATGAATGAGAATTTGACCCAGGGTGTACTAGATAAAGTAGTAATAACGTGCGAATGACTGAGCTGCACATACGCTATTAGAGACGGCGAAGGATTGCATCTCTTGGTTATAGGCAACGTTTCCAAACTTGATCAGTTCTCGTGATAGCAGCGTCCTCTTTGTCATAGCATACCTGCATTAGTAGTCAGCTAATTTTATTTTCTAACTGACGGTGATGATTTCTCCTGGGGCCGTCCTGTTGGCTGAACAATACAACCGGAATACAAGTACACTTTTATAGCTCCGTATTTGTGTACGTGAAAATTTAGACTTACATATAGAATTGTTCCTACTCACTTTCCGCAGTTTTACTAATGAACAAAAAGACAAATAGTTTCACTTCGAATCGCTATAGTAGCCTCGATAACAGTGACTCCAAAAATAGCTATGAACCGTCAGTTTTTGTATTCCAGAAATTTGAATTATTTCACATGAGCGATAAAGATTAAATTAGAGATTGCCAGTGGAGATACATTGCTAAATAATTACTTATATTTTAATTCCATAATAGGTGAGGTGAAAGTACTTTATAACTGTAAGCATATATGTTACAGAATGGGTGAAATAAAATTGATATCGATGCCAACGAGCGTCGTACAGGAGAGAGTGAGCGGATCATTCCTATGGGAGACTGATGTTGTGACACTCGAAGGCATTGCGCATGTGCGCAGCGGATCTCTGACGAGGGTATGTACGTTATTTTTTGTTTTCAGCCTCAATGTACAGTATTTAACTGATCTCAGCTATTTTTCTACTAGGTTTCTTTCATTATTCTCTTCATATTTCCTCTATCATTATCTATCATCTTAAACTTGAGAGTAATCGAAAGCTATTTCAAAAGATCCATGCTTTGACAATACATGGTGTAGAGGAAAGGAAGACAGTTGTTTTTTACTAGTAAAGTAATTCTTAATCTGTTCACATTTTATTTATTCCAGCTGGAAGTGGACATAAAGACACCTTGGACTACTTACGAAAATTGCAGGCTGGCTTTGGACAACACGCCGACCAACTACGGAACAGCTAGTCACATCACCTTCACTAGTCAGCACGACACCATCGTGACCCACCTTTCCTACGACAAAGACGTTGATATGAAATGGAAGATGAGCACCAATGTCAGTACCTAATCGTACCCAGAGTTTCATGTGCTTAATTATTGAAACCGTAAGTGGGAGTCGCTCATTAATATGACCGTAAGTGGGGAGTCCCCGAGCACACTTCCACTCGCTCGAAAAAGAAAGTATCGAATTCAGGGAAAGTATGACAGAAGTCTTGCTTTTTTCAAACAGCAGTAGAAAGAATATTCATCATTATTAACTCTTTTCTTATAACATAAAATTATTTTTCAATAGCTCGTCCTACAAAATGTTAAGTATGTAAAATATAAATTAGCTACTTTGATGCAGTCGAAATGCCCCATATGTGATTTTGTAGTACAAGTCATAGCCACTCTGTGCTTATTCAGTTGTTTTTATTATGTATTGACGGTGATCTTTTTTCAGGTGAGCTACACAACTGAAGGCCTCACTTTACTCTATAAAAGTAACATGGCGTATCAGTTTGACTCCGAAAAGCTGTTTTTCTCCGTGGACAC
The DNA here is from genome assembly GCA_014899125.1 of Orchestia grillus. Classification (NCBI taxonomy): domain Eukaryota; kingdom Metazoa; phylum Arthropoda; class Malacostraca; order Amphipoda; family Talitridae; genus Orchestia; species Orchestia grillus. The sequence goes on along the minus strand of VOMN01104539.1, from coordinate 58,613 downwards.
CGTGACCCCGCTGCCTGGCTGGAAAATTCTTCAAGGAAGTCTAGATTTCATGTGAGATTTTTTGAAGCCTTAATTACTCGTAAATTACACAGATTTATCTATCAATATTTGATAAGCAAATTGATAATTGTTTTTTCTTACGAGACATAACATTTTTGATAACAGTTTTAGAACCGCTGTCATTCCTGAAGAATACTAGAAATAATACACTTCAGTTTTGAATTCTCATTGCTTCGTTCAAAACTAGGGTAAATACACAAAAAGTACATGAAATATTATGGCTGTCAATGCAATGTTTCATTCATATGCAAAATAAGTTGGTGCCCATAGGACTAAGATTAAGGTTTCCGAGGCGATAAGTTAAAGCCCTACTCACGAGAAAGAAGATACCAGCAGGTACCCTCGTAACATGGTCTTATGGTTGTAGCATTCATATACAGCGGGACAGCCGAGGAAATAGAATCTGATTACATAAGTTGAAAAACTTTTCGATATTCGTCGAAAGAGATTCTTAAGCCACGCCCTCGGGGACTCTGCAGGTGAAAAATGTTTTGTCAGCTACACATTACTTACGAAAACTATCATCCTTCTGGTGTTCTAATTTCGTCAAACTTGACATGTTGAAACTTTATTACCACCCAATATTATAAATATCCAGGAACCTATATATTTCTCCCATTTGAATTTCCATGATCAGATTTGAAAATACTCGTTTTTTTCTGGCATCAGGTATCCTGGCCCGACGTACTCAGGTTTAGTGCAGTGGAACACGTCGGATGGTTCCGGTCGGTTGGACATGAAGGCTGAGCGGGACCACCAGTCCCGGTCCATTGTTTCCTCGAGTTCGCTCACTCTCCAGACCCCAGAGGAAGAGGATGCGAGTACTTATGAAATCAAAGTTGACCTCGACAACCGTTCAACGGACGAAAAAGTTGATCTTGACATGTCCGTTGAACTTACCAGCAGCCTCGACAATTGGGAGTGAGTTTTCGCTTAGCATCTTCGCTTACCATGAAAATTTGATTAGGTTGTGAGATAATTTCTGTTTTACTGTAATTTTGTGTACATGCGTAATTAGGCAGTACGGATGAAAATGTCCTTTTATCGCAGACATTGTTTCTACTGGGCGACACTGAAGAGAAAGAATTCAGTCGAAATAATATTAGTATATCATTATGAGTCTGAATCTGGTCCTTACCTTTCATGCCTCTCACAATACCTGTTAGGCCTGAGGAATGCCATTTGCGTCATAGTAGTCAATTAGGGTCAAAATTCTGATTGCATGAATGATCTTGTCTTCAAGCCATGTCATGTAGCATAGGCTGAACATGAATGTCTTTAGTTATATTCAATTTAGAGAAATATTTTACTTACACTCACCCTTAGATGTATTCCAGTACGGCAGAGTGGCCTCGGGTTTACACAACTTGAATTTATCAAGTTCGGACGCGCAAACGTGTCTAAAATTCGAATGAAGAAAAAACAACATGATACGAGTTTACTCTGCCTTTCCTAACCTCTCTTGGTGTGGGCTTACTTTCCCAGGTGTATTCATACATTTTCACCAAATAAAACGGTCGTCTTAGAATTACATTTTTTCGTCTGAGAACTCATCTGGGAAGAGGTTAACCCTCAACCAATAGCACGTATTCATCACGTACAGCGATGCTGATAGTTTACGTGGAAAGCCAAATACAGCTTATTCCAGATATACATAAGACTCTTAATAAATTTCCATACAAAGCTAAATACATCCTTATCTCAAAAAAGATTGAGTCACCCGGGAATTAATACGACGTTATTTTGTTCAGCGAGATCAAAGTGAGTGGGACGGTCCGCCAAGTGACCCAAGATCCTGGCGAAGTTCGCCTGTCCCTGACGTGGCCGCGCCTGGCCCCAGTCACCTTCCTCGCGCAGGCGTCTCACGAGCGCGGCCTCACCGTCATCAAACCTTCCATTTCCATCGAGATTGAAAACACGAAATACGCCGTATCAGCCGAGGTGATTCCCGGGGTTAACCCTTTGAGGCCCAGCCAAAGGGTTAGGTTTCGTTGCTAAAAGGACGAACTAAGGGTATTTTCGAATCACCAATTGACTGGTCTTGAAAATGCAGTGAATTTTGTTGAATTAAAAGTATTAAGGAACGGTGATAGGTGTTAGTTTCTGGAATGTAGTGCCTAAATATATTATTTTCGGGTGTCCGTTACCCTTTGCTAGCAGAAAAAAGTACCAGTATTTTTTCTTGGTGGTACACTTCATGTACCACACGGTCTTGAAAAGGTTGCCCCATTATCCTCGGATGAACTCAATTGAGTCATATAGTTAGAGGGCTAATTGAATGAGCACATTAGGAGTTAAGCATTAATATTTTATGTCTAATGAAGTCTTGTGTTTCGGTACGAAGTAATGTCATGAAATATATGCTCACATCATCATGTAACGGTGGATATTCAACAAAACGTTTCTCTATTTCGAATATTCATCTTTTTCGCTAGTGGGAGACAAGAGAAAACGGGGAGTTGCGAATACTGAAGGTTGTTACCGGGATGTACAACGAAGGGCAACCGCCAATGCAAATTCAAGTGGATTCCACGTTCAACGTTTTCTTGGACACCGTCGATGGCACTGTGGAAGTGCAGCTGCCTCTTCCAGCTCCGTGGGCCGTGAGCACAGCAAGAATCGAGTACAACAAGGACGACCATGAGCACAAGTTCAAGTGAGGAGCTTGTTTTCTGAAGGTCATACTAATAAGCACACCGCTCGACATCCGAATATAAAATGTATTGCTGTTTCTGAACACGTTCTTGCTGGGTAAACTGGATCCCTTTCTAAGAAATGGTAGCGTAGTATTTCAACTTGATGTATTAGATTTATTTTGATTTAGTATGAATTTGAAGTTGTATTGTACGCATCACGCCTCTGACGGCGCTGGTTAAGTGCATACAATGCAACACATGTTTTAGTTAGCTACTAGCTGTGGATGAACACATTCCTAGAAAATGATTAATGTATTTTTTGACATACTTAAGTGTAGTATATCTCGTTCAATTTATCTGACAAGAATATTGTCGACAGCTGTAACTTTCGTTTAAGGTTAGAAAACATTTGCTAAGTGTACAGTTCACGGTACCAACGAATTTGAAGTTTTATAATTTATTGACTTTGTTGTATGGATATTATAACTTTCTGAAATCTTATTAATATATTAAATCATTAACTTGAGTTTAGTGGTATGCTTTAGTAGTTTCTGTTCAGATATTAGAATGTAATATCAAGAAAGCTTTTTTTTGCAGAGGTAGGAACCTAAATACCGTCGTGTGTTGAATATGATTTTATGTGGTCAAAGCAAAGCTTCTGGTGCATCGGAATCCGTGTTGGTTGTCAGTAATCCCCGACGTGGGAATTGACGGGAATTCTCAGTATGCAGCAGCATTTTCTAATTTGCAATACTTTTGATTTGCTACTAGGCAGAAATAGGAAAAACATTTCATTTGTTTGAAAAGTAATGCTGAAGTAGAGAACTACCATTTATATTCCTATTTTCCAGCAACTCGGGTTTGTTAAATATATGTTGTAAAATTGTGTCTTGCTCTTCTCTTTAAAGGAAAATGTATCAGTAGCGAGAAAATTAAAAATCTTCTCCCTCTGTGAAAAATATACTGGTCTTGTTAAACGGCTTCCATCTTCATACGGGAAAAAATTTCAAGGTATATCCAAGTTATACAATAAATACGGAAGAAGGAAGTTTTAGAAGTTAATTTGAAAAGGCAAGGTGTAATCCTGAAGGAAATCATAGTCACTACTAGAGTTTTGAACCAATAAAGTAAATCCTTTTAAAAGCATTTTGAAAGATTTATTTACCACAAGTAACTTACATTTCACACAGTACTGCAATCAAACTAAAAATACCAGAAAACGAACCAGTCTCAGAAAAAACTGCTTGTAAGCCCTAATAAGCTACTAGGCTACAAGGTACGATGACGAATGCTTCTGTCGCCAGCGTGCACATAAGGACTGGCGGACATGAAGTGGACCTGGAGGGCACAGCGGCGTCCCGTCCAGGGGACCAGATTGAAGGCTCACTCCAGCTCTCCACTTCCCTGCTCTGGAACAAGCATCCTCTTAAGCTAACCTTCAAACAGGTACTTCTGCTTGTCGAACATCGTTCTGTCTTTCTTTCTTGTATTTAGTGTGTTTCAATTTGAAGTTGCAGCAAGGTATGGGGTGAGTTTGTTCTTCCTAATACACTTTTCAAAGTATTCAATTACAGAACGAATATTGTTCGGTATTTTTTTTACTGTAGTTCACAGTGCTAAAATTAAATCTAATAGAATATTTTTCTGAGGAGGCCGCTAGAGTGCGTAAAGTGGCATTCACTTCAAATTATTCCCATTTTCAATCTTAAATTCGAAAATGAGATCCACAAATTATAATTTATCTACTCAACATACTAACGCTGGCCCGCCACAATGGAGCATAGAAGAGGGAAATGTAGACCACTGTGAGTGGAAACGTATGTACAAGTGATATGTGTACATTAAAAGGCGAAAATGCATAAGTGAAAATGTTTACCACTAGTTATAAATTTGGCCCTCAACGCAGTCGCTGACGCGGGACCGCTACACCGGCGAGTACAAGGTGGACTTCCCGCGTCACAACAAGCAGACAGACACCTGGACACGGAGCACCGTCGAGGCGTCCTTGGTGCACTCGTTCTTACCTGCGGGACACAAAGGGCTTCTGGCTGTGCACCCTGCCTTCCTCAAGCTGGAACCAATCAGACTCAATTATCTCTTTGAGGTATACCGGCCTCGGTGTCCAAGTTTCTTTTTTCAAAATTTAGTTCATTGTCTAAGGACGTGCTTGTATGTGTGTGTGTGTTTGTGTGTGTGAGTGTGCGCGTTTATGTGTGTGTGTTTGTGTGTGGGCGCGCGTGTGTGTGGAATTTTGTCAAGTGCAAAATTTTTCTAGCAAAGATCTAATAGTTCGTTGCATTCTAACTTTAGGGAAATGAAGTATTTCTACAATTTATGTATCTATAAACACAGCGGAAACTTTCAATCAATTTTTTTCAGAAATCTTCTCTGAAAATGAGGATATCAGTTTTATGTGGAAAAATTCCTCCGCGTCTCTGATTCATAAAAAATAGTTATTCTTAAAGCATAAAACTGTTCTTATTACGCTTAATTCGAGTAAATGATTTTAAATGCTATAGAACAAGTATTGTTAATAATTTAATTTGGTTATTTCTAACAGTTACAAAATATTAATTGTCAAAGGAGGAATTTTATTTTAATCAGAAGATATCAAGAGATTACTATAATTCTCAAGAGCTGTGGTAATCGTCTTTGTTTTAAACCCATATCACAGTTGGAATGCTGGGTATAATTATTATTGTTTAAAAATTCTTGAGCCATATGAGATGCATGCCAATGAGATACTTAAATATTGGTATGCTTTTCCGTAGAGTTTCAACCATTTTATACGAGATTTTGCATCTGCGTTCGGGTTCGACATTTTCATCTAAAAGACCCTTTTTTTAATTCGAGAATCAGCCCTGCATGTTATATCATGTATTAATATATTCTTCACGAGGATATTTTTTCGTAAGAACGTTTTTGTGTTCGTGAGATCACGTGCAATTTGTTTTTTCATGCGAGGCAATTGAGCCTTCTGTAATTTCTATACACATGACGCCCCCTGACTTTGATTGTGCAGTTCCCGAACAGCCAGGACATGACGGTCCAACTGAAGTTAGCCTATAAAGAGATAGCGCTGGGCGTCAAGGTGGAGGAAATGGTGGTGACGCAGTTAGATGGAGCGTACAGACGGCGATTGACCATCGAATTGGACAACCCTCTCTGGCCGTTTGGGCTAGCGAACTACAAGAACGTCCAGCCAAATCGGAAGGTGAAATTCTCAGTATTTTTCTTGTTTGCATGCTGGTTAAAGTTAGTACTATTCAATTCGCTAAAGTTTATAACGTTAAAAAACCATGAAAACTTGATGCCGAAGCGATTTGAGAATATTGATGGAAGGAAAATAAATTTTAAAGAAGATATTTCTCCTCGTTAGAATATTCTGCTTCTAAAGGAGCCCTAGTTTTATCGTCGTTTAATTGTTTTTCCTTAATTATCATGTTTTTGTTCATACTTACACATCCTTTAGTGAATATTTTCGATACCCAGCATCAAAATAGGTTTCAAAGTTGTCAAATACTGTAGTTAGGACTTAGCTGTGTTGTATAACTACATGAATTCATAATTTTCAATAAATAGTTATGCGTACACAATAAGCGACAGCTTCAAAACGTCTTAAACGAATGCAAAAGAACTATATTTTTCACTTATGTTAACATTCTCAATTTTTGATTATTGAACTTTGACCATGACACTGAACTCCTCACCATCACACAGCATGAGACCGTCCTGGAAATATACGACCTGACCATGAGGAGCCGTAAAGTGTCTCTGTCGCTCGTGTCCAACCGTGCTGACGGGGGGCGCAAGTTCAGCATCTCGAGTGAGTTTTTAATGGGAATTAAGTAGAGCAATGTTGCTTCATGTCGTCAAATTGAACAAAGGGAATGGCATACCTGTCTTTGTTTATCCAATTGATATAGGCTACGATGAAGTTATACATAATTATCAATATGACGAATGCTAATGACGAAGTAGTTTCTGGGAATCAAAGTGACAAATGCTCAAGACAAAGTTGCTTCTGATGGCAAAATTGGCCCTTACTAGGCACAAAGAAAGGTACGAAGGACTCGTTAAAGTAGACCCTATGGTAGCGTGTAAATTCGCGCGTATCCAAGGTAGAGCCAACTGCAGCAATAGACTTGTAGGAGCATTAGCAAAACTCCTGAACTTAAATTATCTCAGAACATACGTGATATAAGGACCATTTGAGCACATTTCTATTATGTTAAATAAGCAATTAAATTTTAGCAAAATATGTATATGTTTATATGAAATTTGTAGAAATATCCTTGATGATACTTTTATATCAAATTATCTAATGAAGCCACCATTGACTTCAAAGACCGCTTCTATGCCGGTCCAAAACCGTTGACGAGCTGAAATTAAGGGATTCTCATCCATTTCGACATAACCTGGTCAATAGCGGTCTTTAGTTAAGCTACGGTACTATGAGGATGCCGATTTGTCTCCCTTCCAACGACGCATTACACGTAAAACTTCTGAGGATTTAAATCTGTCGAGTTTTGGGGTCGCAAATTGGGGATCGCATTACCGTAAAACTTCTCTGATAACCAATTTTAGGTTACTGTGGCTTGGTGGGAAGGTGCCGAGTCTTGCTGAAAGACCTATGGTCTTCCACTGCACACTTGATCCATCCAGATCCAGGGCTTAACAAAAGTTTAAACATCAGCTGGATAGCATCAGTGTATCCAGCAGCATTAACCCTAAGACCCTGTGGAAAAATGTAACGGGGTATGACAGGACCTTCACTCCTCACAACTCTTAAAACCATGTAGTTGGAGTTAATGTAACTATAACTACACGTTTTTTTCATTTTTTGGGTTAGCATGTTAATTTTAATGGGTTATCTAAAAAAAAAATAATGTTAAAAATGATTCTAGCGCGCAATGAACTGGAAACGACATATCCTCCAACAGCCCGCGCACCCTATGTATTTTTAGTGCTTCTGTTTGAAGTTATAACGGTCGTTGAGGCTTTTCTATTTTATCTAGAGTTTTATAAAAGTGGGGAACCGACTTAAAAAAACACTTTTACTACTACGAATCGATGCGTACTCTATGTTTAAAAATAACCAACCACTATCAGTTCTAAAGAGTTGTTTATATTTTATGTCATCTATCTGACGTTTTCTATCCACTAACATATGATTGTGCACGAGTATATAATTGTGAGCGCTCTACTTTCGCCGAAATATGAAGTTACGCTATTATAAAGTTACTTCTCTATATTTGCAGTATTTTTTCCCCGTTGAGCAATTTTTTTTGCTATAAAATAGCGAAGAAACATCTGAACGCAGTTCCTTGATTTTCCACTTCACACTTTCACGCGAGCGCTTAAAAATGACAGAAGTTCCTTCTTATAAAACAACTTCAAATAAGAATGATCATAGCCTGAAATTGTGTACGCGACAATGCCGGTTAGGTCATCCGAATAAGACGCCCATTTTCGTTAGCTGATTGACTGATTTTGAACGTATGGTTTCCCTGTGAACCGCATTAACATTGATGGCTGTTCTTCAGTGGATCTCCCAGATGGTCGCGTTGTGACCCTATCGTCTGGTTACCTCTGGACGGACACGATTGCGGAGCTTCTGTTCCACTTCAGCTGGCTCGAAGACCAAAGTTTGGATTTCGGCTTTAAGTGGGAGGATATCTCGGCCGTAAGTTCCATATATCGCCCGTAAGGTACCTACGCCAAGTTGAGTGGAGAGCACACGTGTATCACAACTTACAAGCTGACATTTATGCCAATTGGAGCTGTTATTCACAGCGAAAATTAAAAGAATTTATGTAATTAGATTTTTTGCTTTTTGAAATACCTCCAGAATGTTTACATGCCGCATAAACACATATAAATAAATATATAAATGAATAAATAAATTTGCCCTCTAACAACTACGTTTCTGTCAGTATGGAGCAAAAGAGCATCGCGTCCGCGCCCACGTCACGCACCCATTCCGCGAAGTGGTGCTGGAGGCGGACTACAGCCGGCACGGCGCTTCTCTGGATGCCGACCTCACCTTCAACTGGAACACACGGAACTCGTTGTGAGCTTCTATTGCGTATTATCCTTCTCTTAGGTGGAGGGACAGGATGTAGGTTTTATGCTGTTCAGAATAGGATATAAAGGACTTTTATATGTACGGAAATAGTTCGAACTCGAGCTCCAGATGGTAATGTTCGCATCTGTAAACCCCGTACCGGGAATGATTTCTAATGAAAGTGTGTTTTTCTTCAAATGATTTTACTACCTTTAGGTGCACGCGTACGTTCGGGTATGGCCCATTTATGCCGTGAGAAGCCAAGGAAAAATGAGTCAACTCATTTCAAACTGAGCGAAAAGTTGACGACCCTACTCAGCTAGAGCAAAATAATACAAGTTAGGCAAAAATAAATTAACCTTATATTCCCTTGGAAAAAGTTAACGTCCAAGTTCTCCTTCTTTTGCTGGTGAATCTCGTGCCTGCCTCCAGGAATGACGTGCTACGCGGTCAGCTGCAGTGGCAGGACCTGAGTCTGCCCGGCGACCGCCACTACACAGGCCTGCTCAGCATCGCCCACCCCTCGCTCCAGCAGGTACCCGCACGACTAGGGGCTTCCCCGTCGTCTACATTTAATTCTTTTTTATTAGAATAAGAGATGCCCAGGATCCACATTGTAGGTTAAGATTTGGAGGCATCCACTGTTTTTTTTATTAATTACTCGTGTATTAAAACAACGGGTAATTAATAAAAAACCCACTGGATGTCTCCAAATCTTAACGTGCAATTTAATTCTTTACAAGTACATTTTGTCGTATGAATAATATCCTTGTGTTAGTGTTGTAACACGTAGGCTCAAATTAACTACGAGGCTTTTAGGTACGATTGACGAGTTCTTCTGTGGGCTACATGGTGTAGAGGTGAACGTGATGGCCTCACAGCCGAATGGACGAGGGTTCGAGCCTCGGCTCAGGTGGGTGGGGCTTTTCACGTCACCACGGAGTACTTCTCTTGGAAAAGGAAGTTTACACCACACATTCCTCACATCCCCCACCACACCAGTAGTTGTAAGGCATTTAAAACCCAACGGTAAAACGTGTTGGAATGAATAAAGGTTCTTTTTTTGTCCTAAGCGTGTACATAATGACTATTAGACATGACTGGCGAAGTGGAGTGTTCAGTCTTCTTTGAATACCGTTCGATTGAAATACGGTTACGAGCAGACAAAAATTAGCATTCAAGGTGCCAAAAGTAAGCAATGAACACATTAACCATTCACTCCCCAAATAATTTATAGTTGACTGATACTTTTTCATGCATGCATATTTCCTTTCAAAGGTGTATTTATGCTGCAGCACGTGTACAACGAACAAAAAACAGTAGGACAGTATTTTCTGTTGGGAGGCTGCACTTTTGCTTTCACGAAAACAAAGTGTTAGTAAAAGTAATTATAGTGAATCAATCGAAATCAGTGGGGGTAATAAAAAGTTAACCAATATCCTCGGATGCACTCAACTACGTCGTATCCTCAAAAATGGAGTGGAGATAATTGATTGCGCTCATTGGGGGGATAGTTACCCTAATATTCTTATCCTAAACACCGATGTTTGTTTCACCCTCTCAGTCAGTTATACAATTATAGTTTTTGAATAAATTTGATCGAATAACTTAACAGTACAATGTGAAAATTTTAGAAAGTATCGGTTTATAATGCAAGTACGACAATAAACATGCATTTTATTGTATTTTCATGTATGACCTACCGAGAGTTTCATTCTGAAGCGAGGAGTGCATTTCATTACTCATGAAGAAACCAAACGCGAAAAGGGTTGAACCGATTGAAAAGGATTGAATTTGACCCGAACAAGATAGCTACTAAGACGTTCATCAAGTTGTTACTCGTACCTAATCCCAAACCTGATCTGCTCATGTTCAGATTATAGACCTATGTAGCTCTCAAGACTTTCACGCTATAAACCTCACCTGACATTGGAAATACGACTAATTGACCTAACTTTCTTTAGTTTATTGTACCCACGGTTACCACAGGACATTACGACAAATGTTGTACTGCGCCGCAACGCCCTCAATCCTATCCTGACGACCCTGTCTGTGCGCTACTCTGAGGACGTCTCACGGGACCTCCTCGTCAGCTTCAACGTGATCAACTCGAACGTGCAGAGCGGCAGACGGCAGTATCTGACGAGCGTCACGGCCAGGCACCTGCAGTCCAAGTGAGTCGAGCCCAATTGGAAGATGCATTGTCAGGTAAAGGAAAACTTTTTAGGCTCGTAGATTTAAAAATATACAACTAAGAAGTTTGACTCGCCTTCAAACGCCCCACGTTTCCTCCTCTGACTCCTCTGATATGAGAGTCAACAGGGTGTTTCACAAAAAAAAAGTGTTGGAATTTTCAAATATTCATTGCTCATTAAGTATTGATGGTAGATACTTGAACTTAGTCTCATTTTAAAGCATGAAATATCTACTCTTACTAATTAAATTTTTAGTTACAATAGTTTAGGAGCTGTCAATGCAGAAAGTAATATTAGGTTTTTTGCCCTTTGCGTGAGCGGGTTTTCAAATGCATCATCACTAACTTCATTTTCTAGAATAAAGCTGACTATCAAAATACTCAAAAAAATGCAGAACAGGTATTTATAAAAGAAAAAAATTTATTTTCAATAGCAACGAAATTTTCAATTCCAGTCCTTATTAGTTCATTTATTCCAACCAATGGCCACCGCTGCTTGCGAGACATTTTCAGCCTCGGTCTCCCGTTGTTCGCATCGATTTCCGCATCATTTCACGGTTGTCTTTAACCTCGTTAATATTGTGAATGATACGCTCTCGTAAATCTTGCAAGTCGATTGAAGGTATTTCATAAACTTTATTTTTCAATTAACCATAGAGAAAGAAATCGCATGGGGTCATTGGAGTTTGAGAACGTGTCATTGGACTTGAGGTTAGAGTAGAATGGCCACCACGTTGTTGTGGCCAACGTGCAGCACTCTTGACCCGAGCACTCTTGACCCGAGCACTCTTGACCCGAGCACAACGTGCATCTGTGCTGCAAATAATCAGTAATGCTTCAGTAGAAGGAACAGTATTCGTAGTGGGGGCAATATAAATTTGCTAGCGCAGAACAAAACTGAACTACAACTGCATTGCTCCGAAGGTCTGCAATGCTTGAACCACAGTCTCAAAATTATCACGCTAACCCGACCTTCATTTACCTACCTTTTTCTTTTCAATTTCAGTTTGAATTTGGAAGGATTCAGTTCGTTGACATTCGGTGACGGTGAGTACGGCTACAGCCAGCGGGTTTCCTACACCAACAGCTCTGCCCACGAGCTCAACTCGACTCTGGTGACCATACTGGACCTGCATGACATGACGCTAACTCTCAAGGTCAGTCCTACGTAGTACTTTTCCTTGGTTTTTCTTCATGTGCATCTAAAGTGGGTATTTTTACAATAATTTGGTGATCGGAAATGTTAAAACACGTTCATTTCATTGTCCTTAAAAAAATTCAGAAATATCGTACAAATATGACTGGATAATTTGAAGTGATTTATTTTTCGCTCAATATATTTAATTTCTTAGAATCAAATGTCAAATATGTAATTCAGAATGTTTTTTCTGTTATGTACACCCTCAGATGTCAGGCATGGATCGGGAGGTTGACTTGGTCTTAGTGGTGGAAGAGGAAGGCAACGGAAAATGGCGTGTAAAGGCAGTCAATAACCATAATGAAGAACTACCCGTGAGTGGCTTAGTAGAAATTCACCCCTTCCATCCTTTAGTCTCGGTTACTTTCGAGAACACCAGCCCAGACCAAGATCACTGGCAATCCAGATCTGTCCGTGAGTACATCGCTTCTCCTGATATATATTTTTCAAATTTTTCGTTAATAATGTTAAAGACTGGGTTGAATTATTTCGCACTCATAGCCTAGTTAAAAATGTTGATATTTAAAATTTTTTATTCGATATCATCTTCAATTAAATGAAGTTCAGATTAAATATTATAAGGAAAGGTTATTATAGAAGCACAAATCAAAATGATTGACGAAAAATTATATGGAAACAACCGTCTGGAATTAAAGATAAGCAAGGAGAAACTGTTGGCTCATCACAAGCATCCAAAAATTTTCTAATTATTTGATATCATGGAAAAAATGTCTGAAAGTTCTGAGGTTTGACTGAAAAAATTTTTATCCTAAATTGATAAAAGCCTATATCTATTGTTTAATATACCGTCTCATGCACGATACACTTTGAATAATTGCCATTGCCACTATAGTTTCACGGTTATTGGACATAGAACTTAAATCTCTTTCATTGATCATTTTCCAGTACTGAAAAAGAAAATGACAGTTCGCGGTGGAGTAGAAGACATGCGCAACGCTGTGTTCTCGCTGTCGCACATTGCGACCGAGGTTGAAGATCCATTTTATTCATCATTCGGATTTGATGATGACGCTTCTGGGACCCTCAACGTGTCCGAAACCCTGATACAAGACTTAAACTTTTATTTCCGTCTCAACCATAGCAGGCTGATCTCATCGTCTCTAGACTGGCGTCCCAATCTAAGAGAAGAAATTGAGGTGAGTCGTTATAGACACCCTCTAACTATTGACTATATTTTTTTCTTATATCATTCACTATTGGTCGGCCAATTATCCATAAAAGGCTAAAGTCCTTGGTTTGTACCAAGACCGTAAAGGCCATACAGCTGCAGGCGCAATCTTCATTGATCATTTTTGCTTAAGACTTACCATGCTAGCCTCTCCAATTAAATTAAATTGTCAATTAAAATTGACAACTAATACATAAGTCAAAGCGTCATTTCAGAACAGGGGAATTAGTCAGGTAGTGAGAGGAAAAGTATAACAGTCTCCTATGTACCATTGTGGTGAGCTTACAACTTGAAGATTTGAATAAACAACATATCATTCCCGACACGTGACTCATCTTCAAGATAGTTCTCTGTAAAAACGAAAACGCAGACATGAGTGTTCAGGTGAAAAGGGATGCAATTACATTTATGTTGCAAATATATTTTTCCTTTTCTTAAATCAGATAGTCCTTGATAAGTCAAATAGTATTTCCTCGCCATAGTCACAATCGTAGCTCTTCATCAATTTTACTGTAGTACAATTTCCTCGTGTTTCCCAACTCGTGTTTGAAAGTTGCAGCTATCAAATAAATTGTCAGCCTAAGTAAGAAATAGAAGCCATGCTGATTTTATGTTTGATGTTTCAAGCTATATTTTGAGATATCTCTTAAATTCACACAAATATCTTTTTTAGCATGCAATATCAATTTGTTATTATAGCATTCAAAAATTAGTTGACGGCTTATTCCCACGATTGTTTTGCAATAAATTTCCCTACAAAATTGCAAACGTACTTCACTCGCTTCTGTTAACACGAAGTATGGCAACTGATTTTACTCCTTGGGGCTTGACAATATCACTACCAATTTCACACATATTTTACCAGCGACCCAAGATCCCCCCTAAGCTTTTCAGAGCAAATACATAATCATTAAAAAAATATACTCTTTTTCATGTTTCCATTGCTTGACGACAGGGCGAGCTAGCTGAGCTGATTGGCGTGAGTCGGACGTATCGCAGCGGTGTCCGAGAGTGGATGAGAGCAGCCGTTCGTGCAGCGGTGGCTGAGGCGCTGGTGCGAGCGAAGCCCATTGTGATGGACATGGGCGCTGCCGGCACGCCGCTTCTGGCCCACTTCAAGTAACGCATATCACCGAGTTTATGCCCGTTCTATTTCTTGCCGAAATTGTACTCGGAAAAAGGATTATATGTATAATTACAGCCATTAATTCTCATTATATGTCAAGAATTATTTATTGCCTTTACAATCAGTTCTTCCAGCGATTAATTGTATCTTTATTGGCTCGAAATATTCGGAATTTTCTTAAGACCTATGAGGTATTTTCTCTTCTATCAAGACTTATGGAATTTCTTCCTTTTTCGTTGTTACCCACAAACGGCTTCTGATTTTTTTTTAATATTTATAAGACAATAAGACATCACGGTCATGTACAGGAATCTAGTTACGACAAAGGTAATCTCTAACTAAAAGATAATTTTAAAAATCAAATTTTGTAATATTGGTTCTGTAGATTAATTAAACTACTTTTTAATAAAATAGACGTGCGTAAAGTTTGATTCCTATAAGAAATACTTCTCTGAAAACTAAGTTTTATTGAACAACTCCACGGTATCGGATGTTGATGTACCTGGGTTGTCGATTGCTATGACCAATGTTTATACGAACTTTATTTGACATTTTTCTGCTTGAAGTTTTCTGATGTCAAAATGTCAAGCATTACTTAAGATATCAAGACCTCTATCAAGCCCTGGCCTTTTCCGGAAAGAAATCGAAATGAAATTTTTTGGAACCTTTAATGATTTTATAGTTTTTACTGGTTAAGAAATGAACGAAAGCTTTTCAATCGATTTCTAAAAACTATTTCAATTTTTAACAATGAAATAAAAATTTTGGAATGTGGTAAGCTATATGCTAAATCGTTTGAGTACATTTAGTGAAATAATTAACAATACAAGTTTGATTTGAAACAATATTTCTTTGTTTTAGGATCCAGATAAGCGAATTCTTGAAGGACGCCAAAAAGATCTACACGACCATGGAGTTGACTCCAGCAGAGGCCAAGCGTCGGGAAAGCCTCGTCTTCATCTTCAACTCGTTCTCGAGCTACATCAAGGCGACGTGAGATTTTCTTCATATTCCCTTCTTTCGAAGGCTGGCAGCTTTTAAGATCCATAAGTTTTTTCTTTATCTATTGGCTCGCCTCTTCCGTGCAGCATAAAATAAATTCTTATAGCGGATTCGTGATCGCATGTGAAGAACTTGTAACGCGTTGATATTTTCTTTGATAATTTTAAATTTGAAATTTATCTACGTACACTAACTATTTACTTCTTATGAAGACAATAATAATAATGAATTTTGTTTCACTTATTAATAAATAATTCTATTAATGAAGGGTTAAATTGTACGAGTTGCAGTTTTAAAAACATTCTCTACTCGTGCATTGGTTGAGCCAATACTCGACTATCTGTTGATTTTAGTTTCTATCTTGGGATCGTCCAAATATGAAGGAAGAGGATTTGGTTACTTTAAAATTTTACTAATGGTGCTGTAGCATTAATTTGAGTAATATAGCTATTGGAATATGGATAATTTTCATTTCAATGTATAGCGATAATTGTGTCATTTCTTGGTTTTCAGTTACAGTATTTCCTACTCAACTTTTCGTAAGAATTTAAGGAAGTAGCTCGTGTAGACGTCGGCCGTCTGTTATCCGGCACCAACCGCCACCTACAACAGCCTATCACGTTGCAGGAAGGCGTTTGCGTGGCTGCAGAGCAAGATGGCGGGCGGTGGACTGAGGAACCGCATCTCAGCAGCCATACAAAGAGTGCGAGCTGCCGTCGAGCAGCTCATAAGCGGGGTATGGGTCACACCTGCCTTTCTTTTTAAAGTCGTTAATGTATAGCGTGCATTTTTACGTATACTTAATGGCAATAGTACCAAATAAGGACAGCGGAAAATCAAGATGGTGGTAAGTATTTTAGTCAATTTTTCAGTACGACTATACGACTATATTTTTTGACTGAATTGAATTATATATGAAGTGCAAAAGTGGCATAAAACTGATTTGTTTTTCGGTTAGATTTTTGGTACCTCATGACTTCTATCCTTCTCTTTTACAGAATCGTGAGTATTTCAGCAAATGGATGGTATTTTTCCTTCAAATATTTCATATGCAAATAACCAACTTACGATAGTTATTAAAAAATTAGTAAGATCAGTATAATTCATTAATGAATAAACTGAATGCATAAACGTGTTAATTGTATGTTATAGGTGGTATAGATTTCCGTGGAACATAGAAACCCACTGCACAAGGCTTAAAGACCGACATCCATCAATAAAATAAGTTTCTAGCAGTAAATATGCGATGTCTCAAATCGGTATTGGACCGGCCGTAAAGTTTGCTCGCCACTAAAATAGTGAACTCCTATGTTTCTTAACTATGAAACTTGAGTTGAATGTTTTTGTCTTGCATTCCTAGTTTGGTGGATCAGGAGGCGGACTGCAGCGACTGAAAACGGCTCTTGCTGAAACCTACGACAAGGTAAGGCCACGTGGCATTGATGCCGCAGTTGTCTTTGTCTCTTTTAGTTCAGATTGTAGAAAGTTAATTTTTTCAGATAGTTGATTTTGATTATTGAGGTAATAGGTCTCTATTACATACGTATAAAGGGTAGAACAACTATGGGCAAACTCTTTTATAACAGTCTATCTAATTGCATTTATGATAACGTTCGATCTTTTATTTGTAGATGACTCATTTGTAAAATCGGTATTGGTTACTAACAATTAAATGTTAATCAAATCGTTCAAAGCTGGGCTTACATGATAAATTTTTCACCACAAATTGCTTACTTTGTGTCTTCGAAAGTTTGAACATTTTTCAGTATTCATTTTTCAGCGACATTAGGATTTAAGTTTTTCAGAGCGGGAGAGGTAGTGTTTGCTGCTGTTCACACTACATGGGACAGCAAGCCCTTCATCCACAAATAAAATAACATTCGCAAGAGATAATTTAAGACAAGAAATCATCAAAGACAGCTACTAATTTGCACTCTTCCATAAAGCTCAACGAAATTTTTTTAGGTTTTTGAAGCTGGAATTACTGACTAATCTATGGTACGCGACAGAGAGTAAAATGTTTTCTTTTTACAACTGATGGCCGATGTTTGTACATAGCTTGAAGAAGATGGGTGAGCGGATGTTAGTACATACCTTCCTGATATATTATTTGGCAAGAGGTAAAAAGCCCTTCCCCTCTCCCCGCGGTGGGTCACGTCGGTCGAAATGTGTTCATCTTTTAAGTCCTGAATTAACTTCTCATAATATACTAAGTTTCTTGTTTGGTGGTTACGTATTTGATCGATTGTTTGAGTGTAAAAAAACATGACTATGGTGACTGTAACCGGTGTCTGGCGCATTGCATTTGTTACCAAGTGTTGACAGGTAAATTTGAGCCCGTTAAAGTGACGCAAAAGAATATAAAAATTGAATTTACGTGTGTACCTGAGAGTCATACCTGGGCGTGAGGGGTTAAAATCTGGTTCCTCTACCAACAGCTGGCCAAGCGTTGGTACTTGAAGCTGAGCCAAGTGTTGGGCGACTTCAAAATGCGGCTAAGGACTTGGTTGAGGTCTCGGTGGCATACCGTCTACCTCAACTACCAGCCGCACATCATTACAACGCTCAACAACATCGAGACTGGCTTCAATCAGTTTATTAGAACCGTGACTGGTGAGTGTTTCAGCGTTGCTTGAGCTCAGTTTTCAATTGCCCCCATCGGGATCACCTAGAGCAAAAATTTGAATTTATTTTCTCAGCTTCTCGTATCAGTGATAGGAATGGATATAATGGGAAACTCGTGCCGTGTTTCTAAGTACGTGAGTGGGATTCAATTTTTTATCCGACTCATGGAAATTTCGGACGTCCTAATATCCGAGTGTAATCACATTAATTTGAGTTTCCTTTCATTTTTCTGGTTTATGAGAGAGAAACTGTCCGGGTGTTACCAAGTGCTGCCCCGGCTCCCAAGTTCTCAACAGCATATTAGGCCCTTCTCCGGCAGAGATCGAGTTGACTCGTTTCCATCTCGTTAGCGTTTCTCAGCACAGAGCGTGCAAACTCGCCAAAGTGTTGATTTTGAATAAAGAACTTGAAATGAGTTTACCCGCCTTCTTTGTTCTTTTCCTCTATAAACCAACTATATTATTTCCGAGTGTACTCGTGTATCTGGAAAAAAAATACAAAAACCACCTGAATGTTGCACGTATTCGTCGAAAACCCTCCGGGGAAGGGGTGAATTTTTCACTTTTATTTACTGTGCCTACGAAGAATTTTATTCTCTTCGGATTGAATGAACTGCTTTCTTACAGCGATTAGACTAACTCATGCTTCTTTTGAATTTAATTTTTATTTGTAAAAGGCTTCTGTTTTATGTGTAGATCAATTTTCAATTGAATACTAAAATTCCTCTTCAGGTCTATCCATGATTTATGAAATTCCTTATCTATTGAAAATACCTACGTTTCAAGGGACAATCCGCATATTGAAGGAAAGCCTGGCTGCATCGCCGTATTACCAGTTCATCACGGACTACGTCAGCAGGATTAGAAGCTTTCTAGTGTCATTGTTCAAGCGACCGCTGCGTGAGAGTCTGGAAAGAGCCTTCGCCTTGATCGATGGTGCTGCTGCTAAAACGCTCCAGTTCCTCCTCACCGAAAGTACGTTTTCGCCATCGTAGCAGGTTCTATAAGTAATTATTTTTGTGATTATTTTCGCTCGTAATTTCAAGAACTCCATATGAATTATCTGAAATTCTCCAAAATAAGTGTGTGAGTTTTGAAAAACGACTGGAATTGTGCTCATAGTGAATAGGATATGTTAGTCACAGTATATGCTTTGATTATTTCAGCAAATGCATTTAAATTGTCAGGTCATAAATTTTGTGATCCGGAAAGCATTAAAAAGCTATTATAACGTAACCCTTCTGTAAAAATTGTAGTTTCATTTCATATCACTGAGAGAGGGAGTTATGGAAGAGAGTTGTGTGAGAGACTCTTAACATCACTGTACGTCGCTCCTTCCATGCGAGATATGACGGCCATGGAATCTTGTTTGCTGGAGCAGGGAGCAATTGGTGTGTTCTGATGTTGTGCTTGCTCTTGCAGTCGCTCCCTTCCTGCAAGACTGGATGGACGCTCTGAAACAGGCGTGGCTGAGCCTTGAGCAGTACCCTCTTGTCCTGCAACTCAAGAATAAACTCCAGGCTATCGGCAACGCAGTATGTAGATCTCACTTTCTGCATATTGCTATTTTGGATTATGTTAACAATAAAAGAATTGATTTATATTCTACGGCCCGTTTAACTGTTCGCTGACTTCTGAATTCTATAATAGGTCATCGTGAAACATTATCATAGTGAAACCTGTGTGCCTAGCCGTTTCTTCATGAAAGTGTTGTTTCTTGAATAGAATGCATGATCGCAAGTCGACTCATAGTCAACTCAGTGGCAGTAAACTTACAATTATGAGCTCTTAGGAATAGTTTCTACATTTTAATAATGTGTCTGTGTGATATCTATTAGATAATATGGGGTGTGAGGAGCATCGAATTCAGGAAAACTTTCATCGACGTGGTCTCATTCTCGTTTGAAAACGGGTACACCATCATGACCCAGACTGCTCTGGACGCTGAACACAGGTAAGTCGACCATTACCGCAAAGTACAATTAAAAAAAGCGCTCAATTGCATCCGGTGAACATAAAATTGCTCGCTCGATTTACAATTTGATTTATTAGTTTTACTCACTTTTAAACCGTTCCCTTCCCGGATGATATATTCACTGACTGGAGAATGTCGTTTGCGTTTGCGTGCAGGCAACGCCGAGTAAAAACTCACCTCTACTTGGATGCAGGAGAAGGACATCTTGAGTTCGTCCAGAAGTTACCGATGCCCTGGCTCTACTTTAACGTGGCCCCTAGTTGGGAGGTGAGGTGGGGGTGGGGCGGTCGGTCATACGATCAGGTAGCGATCCTTCAGGTCGAAGGAGAGTCTCACTCTTGCTAAGGGAGAGTAGTCAATGGAAGCCAATGATGCTGAGGTATCACTAATTCGAATCCGTGGCTCTGCATTTCCGAATTATGCAATTGAATTCAAATTATATCACTTCAGTTCGAAAGTCGAGTACCGTGTTCCAACCTTCGTCTGCGCACTTCTTATTTCAATACGGACGGTGGCTGAAGCAGAGAAAACAACGTGGGAAGAAGATGCAACTCGATATAAGCAAGGACACCGGTATTATTTTAGTTTCCTAAATGCCAATCCCCTTCTCTTTACGAACAAGATTCTTTCTACTTTTGTATTTTTCAATTTTATCAGTTTGGCTTTCAAAGTTTCATTAAAATCAGTTTAATTTAATTTCTGAGGAATTGCTAATTAATAGCGTGACGTTTTGAAAATTTTGGTGTACTGTCATATGCGTAATTACACCTATATATTTTACTTCCAGGATCTGAAAGAATGGCGCTTCTTCAAGCTTCTCCAAACAGTTCTGTCGGGAGGCAAGCCAGTGCCAGTTCTCGACATTTGGTACAAATACTACAGCCTGAGCGTAGACCCCCGCACCTGGATCCCCCCCTTCGAAGGTTTGCTGCTTGGTTAGCGTGTCCACAGATGGGACCAACCGGCCACATCTGCGGTCCGTCTGAGATCGTGTAGGAGCGTGGGAGTCTGAGTTGCGTTCTTCTAGCATATACTGAGCTGCCAGTGACACAACTTACCGTATGGATTTTAGGTTCAATAATAACTATGACGTACTTTTTCTTTTCCCTTCATCTTACTCCCTCATCTGTTACGACCTGCGTGTTGGTTCCAATACACAAAGCGCTTACATTCGCATTCGTTCTTGCCGTTTGATAATTTTAGTTTTCAATGAGTTAATCGTTGTGACCTTATTAGCTATTTCTCAACCGCATGGGAACAAAATTTTAAGGCAAAAAAATTGTCCTACGACTCTAAATTCAACCAGAAAAGTTTACTGTGGGCTGCAGTTATTTCTATGAATTTTAGCGCGCGAGTTTTATAAAATCATGCAGTCGGCTTACCGCGTAAAAGTTTGCTTTTACTGTCCTGCGTCTTGAATCCTGAAAAGTCCTCAAATTTTAAAAAACCGTTAATTACATAGTTTTTCTCCAGGTAAAACGTGAACAAATTAATTTTTCAAATAAGTCTCACTTTCGAAGTGGTGAGTGTTACATGTCCGAAAATAATACATCGTTGAAGTTGCTTCTACAGTGTTAGCATTACTGACAACATGGAGAACCCTCTGTACCTTTTATTGTAGTTTCTCGTATTAAGTAATTCAATTTCATAACTCAGGGGAGTCAATCAAAGAACTTTCAGGTGGTTTCATCATTTCATCATTTATGTGCCAACACAGCCACTGAGTACTTGTTCGCTAACATTCCCTTTACGGATATTCATCCAGTAGAAAGATACAACAAATTTAGGTTGGTAACAACCATGATATGACATCAGCTACGGAGGTTACCATTACTAGCAATCCTGATATGAGCAGCGACGAGCGAGGTGGTGGGACAAGAGCACTTAGTCACGTGGAATGGCCGCCTCATCAAGTTCCGGGGCCTGTGCCGCTACCTGCTGGCGGCTGACCTCATGGCCAGCCGCTGGGCAGTTGTCCTCAACTACCACGCCAACGCCCCCAACGCCTACATCATTTACCTGGACGGCAAGCAGGTCGAACTGGAGCAGAAGTTTGTGGTAAGGCATGGTCATGTTATTTCGCGTTTGTGGTAAGACATGGTCATGTTATTTCGCGTTTGTGGTAAGACATGGTCATGTTATTTCACGTTTGTGGTAAGACATGGTCGTGTTATTTCGCGTTTGTGGTAAGACATGGTCATGTTATTTTGCGTTTGTGGTAAGATATGGTCATGTTATTTTGCATACCTACCGAAAGGTATGCTGTTCTTCTAAGAAGTACTTTCAGATTTTTAACTGTGTAACCGTCTTTTGCCTAATATTTCTTATCACAGAGGTCATGAAATTTTTTCACCATTATATTCTACGTTTGTCTTACTTCACAAATTTGATCATTCGTGACATTGGTTTTGTCTTTATTTGAATGCACATCTAAAGTCGGACCAACATGTCGAAATGAATGTTTTGTCAAAGGTTACAGGAAATAAACGTTAGCAAACTACCATCAAAAATATATCGGAACTTTGACATAATACTCCATTTTTTCTATTTTTGATTTATTCTCCTTAACGAATGGAAAACTGAGAGGTATGTGTGGGGACTAAACTCTATTCAAATGAACCATTCACAGTTCTCTAAACTATTGCTAGTTAAAGTCCTCCAACATAAAGGCCTGCCACTGAATTCTCTGCAGTGAACATTAGTATGAGCTTAATTTTAGTTAATTTTTCAACTGTGGACGACAGGTGAAGGTAGATGGACGGCCGTCGCAGCTGCCCGTCGTGCTGCCCAACACTGTCATCTTTAGGGACGGCCAGGAGCTCCACTTGCGCCACACCTCCGGCCTGCTCGTCTCCTGGAACCAATTGCACGACGTCTTCGTAATTACTCTGCCTGGTAAGCAAAGCTCCTTCGTTGTACTCGCTTCAAGTTTGCGCTTTTCCTCAGCTCAATTTGTTCTTTTGAAATCGAGCAAAATCTAGTGTTCTGTTTTAGAGCACAAGCGAGTATATTCAAAGCTTACGAATACTTTTGGCTTATGTTTTCTTTTTGTGAACCTTCCTTTGCCGGAACTTGCCATTTTTAAAATATTGTTTCATCAGTCTATTGGACAACTACAGACTTGCACATTAACCTAAAAAAAATATCCTAATCAGGGCGCATTTAGTTGAAATCTGTAAAGGCATTCGGCTCGTGCGACACCTTTTCCTCGACATCATCACTTCATTCATACCAAACAGAAAAGTTATTTTTCGAACGCTTATTTCCAAGCATTGCATTTAATCAGTGTTCGTATTTTCCGCATGACTAAACTTAACAGAGTTTCATCTATACAGGGATATACTTCAACAAAGTGGGCGGGCTGCTCGGAACCAACAACTACGAGTCTCTGGACGACTTCCTGTCTCCGACGGGCTACCTCTTCTCAGACGTGGCTTACCTCGCGTCTACGTGGAGCGTGTCGATGGGGTCGTGTGAAGCGCGCACCAACACGGCCCTCCGGCCTGCACCTGTGCACAGCGATCGCTGCGACGGTCTTTTCCGAGGGAGGACTTCTCCTTTCAAGTTTTGCTTCTACCAGGTTCATTTATTTCCTCATTCCAAGTGCAGCTTTACGGATAAAATCTCAAAGATCCTATTCGTTTTTACGAAATAATAGGGTGTGAAGTAAAATGTTTGAATCGAGCATTTTTTCCGTTGACTCCAGTCAGTTTTTCAAATCTTCTATCGTAGAAATTATTTAAGATCGCACTTCAAACGGGAATTAATAAGATTCATTAAATTAAAGTACTACATCTAGATAAACTTCAGGTATACTAACGTGACATGACAAAAATGGTGCAACTTTTCCACCTTCGAAGGTGTCGCCGGACGCATACGACGCCATTTGCCGAGCGTACCCCGAGCATACCCGTACCGAGTCTGCGTCCGCGAGGCGCACAGCCTCCTGCACCGCTGCGTCAGCCTTCCGCCAGGCCTGCTCCGTGGCCGGCGTGCCCACCAAAATCCCTCACGACTGCAATAGGTGCGAGACTTCTTAGGAGATGCGACGTAGTGCTTTATGACCACATGAATGGGAGAAGTACTGGTCTTGTAATTGAGTTGTTCATTTCTACATGACTGCAACAGGTGTAAAACGTCTGGGGAGGTGTAACATAGTGATCACATGTATTACAAACGTTGAAGAGAATAAAGTCAAGTCACTTTCTAAACAGAAGTACGCGTGAAATTATTCTAGTGAATGAAATGCTTCTCTTCTATGATGTTAATGTAAATAATCTAGATTTAAAAAAGAATTTTTCTATAAAGTATTTTTCTTAGGATCGCTATAAAAATTCTAACGAGTATTTGTCCTGAGAATTACCATAGTCTTATTAGACGATGTAAATTAGTATTCAGAAATAACGTTAAGGCACACAAGACGTTTCAGAGAAAATAAAAACTACTTTTAGGCTGTAGTTACTTCGTTAGGTTTGAACATAGCAATACTTTGCTATATTTTTACCTTCGTAGTCGTGCGCGTGCTTACTTCATCTTTTCTGGACGTTTTACTTCCATGTCATAATTTTCCCTCTGAGCTGGTCGTTGGTGAGGAAGCCCCGGTATTTGATCATGGGCTCCCTGTAATAAAATTCAGGATTGAATCCGCTATCCGCGTTTTTTTAAAGACATTTTTTCTATTTTTTCTCGGTTTTGTATCAACGAACTAGAAACTTTAAATTCATGGGTCTCGTATCGGATGTAGGAAAAATATACTTAACGAAGCCGGTAAAATAATTACTATTTTTTTTATCGTTCTCGTGTGCCAATCAGGTGCGAGTTTGAGAAGAAGGACGGGACCACAGGGGTGGTGTCTGAGAGCCAAATGACAGTGATCCAAGTAGAGGATTTGCCCAGCAGCACCGACGTGGTCATCATCATCGAAATAGGGTACTGCAACAACGACGGAAATATCAAGAAAAACTTGCGAAATTTCTTCCGTTCCATCGACCGGGAAATGACTCTTGGAGGAATTGCATCGTCCAGGTTAGCATCATAGAAAATTGAGTTTTCTACACCTAAAGAAATGAATTCGTCGTAACAAATTGTATTTCAAAGTTGTATAAGGTTAGAGAAGCAATGCTGGGGCACCATGGGACAGCATAATTTTCGAATTTAAAATATCAATAAAAGTAGAGACATTTTAGATATTATTATAGTTTAGATTTTGCTGTATAGATATAAACTGAACATTTTGTATTACATGGCTTTATACATCATATTACCCAAGGGCTTCTCTTCGCTGTTAGAGCACTGTAATGCTCTATTTTATGAAGTTTCTGTCTACTCTCTCAAGTATAGCAATGGAAATATCGGTTATTGCTTTGCATTTGCCAAGCTAAATGAGTCCAAGATCCTCGGACGATTCATATTCACAGTGGATTTAAGACGCCCCGGAAAAATTCCCATGGAGCTAAATCGAGCAAGCGCGACTCGCAGGGAGATTCGGCGCCTGTTCAAGTGTTCCCACGAAACTGCCATTGAACCGTGTGTGACGTGGTGCCATCCCGTGCTTCGTTTGTTAACAAAAAACGTTGAGAATTTCTTGCACCACTGCCAAATCGTACTGATCAAAGTTTAGATGATTGCAAAGAATTCGCCTCACACTGCGGTCGGTGATGCCCAGGGAGTGCTGAGCAACGGGATCACTCGAATGATAACCTCACAACTTCGATGCTTTTGGATCAGTCAAACTCCCGTGCATCGTGAAGCCACACTTTACTTCTCTCGAATGTGATTACTCAATGAACAATCGATTGCCGCCCTGAAACAGGATATGCGAGGGTAAGAGTACAGCGAATACGCAAGCAAGCTGGGTGGAGACGATGGGTCGGCCATTGGAAAAACGGGTCTTTACGGCTAGGGTGCGTACGTTTCAGCTCCAATTCATGACGGTTTTTGACTCAAAGAAAACAAAACTTTAAAAACAAGCCTGTTGATTGAAATAATTTTCATTCTCATTTGACCATGCCCCGTTTCTTGGGGGCAAAGGTAAATTATTATTTTCCAGAACTTAACCCGTACTGCTTGAATTCATGCCTATTTTTTATGCGATCACCGTATGCTGTGTGTAAGTTACCGTATTTGTTGGCGTCCAAGACACAGTTGTTAGCAGGTTCCACGCCTTTTATTACATACCTTTTTCTGTTATATTTAGGTCACTACATATACTATGTAGTATTTACTAATTTCAGGATAGAAAAATACAATTCATATTTGCGTGAAACATCCTCGAAAAATAGGAGGGGCCTTCAGGGAGAAGACATCCGTAAGAAGCAAAATCCGATACCGCATGAACGTGTTAGATTGCAAAAGTCCTGAGGAGTCGACCAGTTATTTTTGAAGAGCGAAAAAATCTACCGTTCACACAACCAAAACAATCAGAGTTAAAACCCTTAACAAACAGGAGTTCATATTCTCATAAGAATTCTAGTTGAGATAGACGAAACCCTTCATTATATTTGATTTTTCCCCAGATACACAGTGGTGACCTACGGAGGTCGAGATTTCTTCGCGTCGCCTCAAGTCATGATGGCCGGAAGTGATTTGTTCTCATCAGTTGATGATGCCATCAACATTCTTTTGTCCATCGACTACAGTAAGTTATCCTCTTAGGCGAAGTACGTTCCTGGCCTTAAGTAATTTTACCAGTTTTGATATTCATGGTTTGAAACAGCAGTGTTCATGCATATGAGATTCAGTTTCTAACAGAAGGAGTGTCTAGAATTCATATAGGAAAAACTTTAAAGACAATAGAATATGGCAACAGGAACTAGTCAAGCGGTCGATTCTTGGGTTACTACCCAAGTTCCATGTCATCATGTAGACACCAGTCCCGCTCAGGCAAACGAATCGACGTGGAATTGGAGGGCAGGACATATCAAAGGGCAGGTGATATTTCTACCACCTGTTTCCTGTGATCACCAGCACTACTATAGATGCATCTGGTTGACAAACCTCACATCAGAATCCATTGCTTGAAGAATTTTTAGCCCACAACTTGGATAAAAAATATAAAACTTGTCAAATACCCGAGTTTACGAATGACTCCCTCATCGGCGTATGTTGACCGTATTGATACTAATTTAATTCTTTAAACGAGGGATTACAGTAGACGCTACGTACCACTACGAAATCTGACTCCTTTTTCGTTCGGATTCCGTGCAGACTCGATGGTGGGCACCGGGCACGACGACGTGGACACGTTCGAAGCGCTGCGGTACGCTGCCGTCTTGCCTTTCAGAGCCGGCGTCGCGCCTACCTTCTTCTTGATGCCCTGCACCGCATGTTTCCCTCACGTTGGAATTGTGAGTTGTGCGCAATTTTAGGCCGTTGCTTTTGTCCCGTTTCGGTTTTTATTCCTAGTACTATTTATTGCTAAAACGTGATTAGTTTATACTAGCAGTATGAGAAATAAAACTGACGTGTGTATGAAATGGAAGTGGCGTCCTTGGAGGGGCACTTTTATGTTACCTCAGCTATGGCTAGGCGTACGGGACTACTATCTTTCCTGCCTACTTCGCCTCTTTTCATTTTCACACCTTTTTCGCTAATTATTCTTCATATTTCCTTCTTCTTGTTCTGTCTATGTGCAGGGAATCTTATGTGGGAACACACATGTGCAGAGATTCCACGTTTTCTAAAGTCCGTATTAAATGGTTCCTTCTTTTCGCTCTCCTCATCACATTCCATGTGGCCAGCGAGCTTTAAACTAGCTAATAAATAAAAAATTATAACAGAACTGAAGTACCTACATAGCTGTTTTAGCGCATTATGCTGTTCGATAATGTAATTACGATGGCATACGAACACAGCCTTATGTATTGTTGATGCTTTCTCAAATTCAAATATTAATATTGTTAATATAAATTTGTCGTAGTGAGCTTACGCTAAGCTTCCCTATCTTTGCACGCGAAAGTTCCAATAGTAAACAGTGGTCAGAAATAACCATAATGCCACAAATTACTCGCCTATAATTCCACGACTTTTTTGTCGGAAATTGCATTCCACTGTTAATGTCTTTTTCTAAAATGAACAGTCATACTAAAAAATAAATGAAAAGAAAAATGTAGTGAGAGTGCACACGATATAGGCTCAAGAATCCAATATTTTGATGAGATTCAAGTCGAAGACATACGTTAGGAGATTTAAGAAATAAATTATGGTGATGAGGTTTCCCCGCATCAAGAGAATTGCAAAACACGCCGAAAATTTGCTTCCCGTTTTTCCAATGAGAATTAACTTCGGGCTGGTTTTTCTCGGACGCTCTTTGTATTTTGACCTCAGGTCAGACGAAATGAAAATTATCCTAGCAATGCTGATTAAATGATTCATCAGAAATGAACTGTATAATTACACTAAACAGGAGTACTTATGTTCACAGTATCTACTCAACCAGTCAAAGTGGTGTTCGTCATGATCTACCAGTTAGGTTGTGCATAAATTATTGTGCGTACAAGCACGAGGAGATAAAATTCATGCAACAATACTCAAGGTCTCCAAGCATCGACGAATGCATATGTTGCACTTATAATGTATAGTATTTTACGCTGTCCTTCTCAATTAGAAATTGAGAGACTACGTGGGAAGTCCAGAAAACTCAACAGGAGTAGCTTTACTGACTCAAGCTCCAAATTTCTCTTCACATTTCACAATAAAGTCTGTTTAAAATGACAAGCTTAGCTCCAATCTGTTTTCCTTAATTTCCATCATTGCAGGTTTTATCTTGTTCTAAGTATGTCAATTATACAAAATTATGGTTAACAAAACCTATTACTTCCTAATAGCCTATTATTTTACCCTTGCTGAAGATATTGTGGGCTCCGTGGCATAGTGGCAGCGAGGTGGTCACGTAACCGAAAGGACCTGGGTTCCATACTCTGTTCAGGGAGTCATTTTCACGTGACCGCAGAGCACTTCCTTTGGAAATGAAAATTTAAACCACACATTTCTCACATCTCCCACCACACCAGTAGTTGTAAGGCATTTAAAACCCAACGGTAAAACGTGTTGGAATTAATAAAGGTTATATACCATATCTTCAAAACTCCATTAAGATTCCTAAGTAGTCCTAATTAAGGTTACTAAGTAGTTTTCAGTTGAATTTTAACTAATTCTTGCTCTGTTGTCCCCAGCTCGACTTCGCGACCATGTATCACATCCTCACCGACCGAGGAGCTGTGCTTCATGTCCTCACTCCGCAGGCGCTCGTCGTGTCTAAAGAATCGCTCGACAACAAAATTCTAGGTGACGGTTTCAATATGATCTGTTAAATAGTTTAAGACTCCATTCCATTTCAGGGAGTACGTTAGTCTGATTGTAGGCAGAATTTTTGCTACCGTAGCTAGTAAACGTACACGAGTAGGCCCTGGAATAAAAATAAATTGCCTGAAGATGAATTCGATAAGTTCCTAAACATAAACTACACAATAGAAAACGAGGGTTTCTCTCGGCTGCTGAGGTCTGGTTGTTATTTGAGTGACGAGTAAAATCCCCTCGTGTCAACTCTCCTGTTATCGTTGGTATTGAGGCAGCACCAGGGAATCCAATTCATTTACTGATCAAATTACGTCGTAAATTTAAATATTTATTGCAAATTTTTTAAATCAGTCTTTCTTGTTCTATACTCATGAAATGATGAGCACTCCGAACACTCCCTTAATACTGCATGCAGAGTCCACGCACTTTGATCTTACATTGCCTTGCTGAGTACTTAAGTATGTATATTTTTGAAGCGAGTTTCAAAAATAAAGAAACTCGCTTTGAAACTCGCTTCAAATTTTGAAGCGAGTTTCAAAGCTTCAAAATAAAGCTTAAGCGAGCTTGCCACTCTTTCCGTGAAGTGAGGTCTTTGCTTGTGGCCGACATTCAGAATATAATACAGTTGATAACTGCGGTAACGATCTCTCTATTTACACAGAGTATAATAAGGGATTTATCGTCTGATCACATCTTATAGAGGATTGAACTTTGAATCAGAGCAACATAAATGAAACTGAATTTTTTTTCCATGTATATGGATGTCTGGGTTAAATTAGTTTTTCAACCCCCGTTCAAAATAAAAATTATAAAACTGTTTAATGAATATAAATGTACCTTTTTCAACTAAATAGTAATACCCTTTTGGGTGCCATAAAGACATTCTAACCGTTTATAAACGGACTTGCTCAGAAGAAAAATGACTCATTCTAATTTAATGTGCTTTCTATTACTCATATGATGTTCATCAATGCATTCAGCACCTTTCCACCTACTATGTACTGACCAATATAGTACCTCTGTCAAATTTTTCGTCGTAAAATAATTTTCGCACTTTCGTTGCGATCCAAGCATTTCTGTCGGGCAGAGAAGGTGGAACCGTGCGCATCTGTGCATCCAAACATGGGTTAAATATCAAACAAACCTGTTCCCGTGCATGATTTGACTTGTGTTTGGTTAGGTATGGACGAAGAGTACGTGTACACGAGCAGAGATGCGAAGTCGGCCCCGGGGTCCACCATGGGTGACCAGACTCTCCGACGCCAAGTGGCCGACCCGCGAGAAGCTCTCGAGTACTGCAGTCCTCTGGCCCTCCAAACGAACGGTGGGTGGAGTCTTGCACCTGCGTGGAGTCTTGCCCCTGCGTGGAGTCTTGCCCCTGCGTGGAGTCTTGCTCCTGCGTGGAGTTTTGCACCTGCGTGGGGTGAAGTCCAGGACTGCGGCGAGATGATGTGATCGTTATCATTATTCATTAATTATTTTGGTTTTCAGATGACTTTACCGTAACCAAATTGCACGGTCAAAAGTGTGGATGGGATGTCTAAACAATTTCTATCGAAATATTCCGCAGAAATTACCGTCTTCTCGGGATGGTCTATGAAAACAGAAAATAGACAGATTAAAGAGATTTTGGGGATTGATAAGAAAAAAGCTTTTCAGATCATAAACAACGCACGTTGCACCTGCAATAACTGTGATAAAACCGTGATTCTTTATTCATACTATGAATCGATTTCCTCAAAAGAACTGATTATATCATTTGGATCACACCCGCAAATATTTTCCATCAACAAGAGGTATCCCGTTTATGTGAATTTTATGCTGAATTAATATTTAAAATAATTTAGAGTCGATTCTTTCATGAATGGCTAATGTGATTGACAAGCTTCTTTGCTCCACGGCTGTATTCCGCCAGGACTTTACTTTGAGCCGGTCAATCATTTCAAGCGGCACGAAGACAATAATGTCGCTATATTTCTATTAGTTCATGGAAGTTATGCAAATAAGCACAAAAATTACTAGCCTTCAGTTGGAATCTTTAAAGTTTCATTTCTCTCATGAGAAGACGCTAACGCACTCATGAATTGATGTTCTTTGCAGAGGTATTTTAAATTATTTGTTCAATCCTATTTCAGTGTAGTTTCTTTGAGTTAATCATGCTACATTCATTAAGCCCCTTAATGTTTGAATTATGATATGGTTAAACAAGCCAGGTATAATGCTCAAAGGAACGTATCGACATCGTTACGATCGGCGGTCGATACAACTTTACGGTACTTTCACCACAGTAAACCCCGATTTCAAACGTTACAAAATCGTTGAAGTCGGTGTTATAGCGTTAAACGTTCTCAAATACTCGAGTAGCAAGTCTATAATTATTATGATATTATCTCCTTGGAAATTTTCTTCGTAAAATTAAATCTACAAATTTCAGGCACGATCTTTTCAAGCCGCTGGCTGAAGTCGTCTCGTCGCCGCAAAGTTGAGCAAGTGGCGGTTGTTCTGGGCCGCCGAGCGGCAGTGACGGCCGCCCCCCACCACGACCAGCGCTGTGTCTGCCTACCGACGGCCGATGACTCGGTCAAGATGAAGTGTCATCGCATTCGGCCCGAATGGGGCAACTTTTCTGTGGTGGTGAGGAATAAAAATGTGTATTCTTAGTCTCTAGAGTAGTAGATAGAAAGTAATTTGTAAAATCTCACACGATGAGAACTGACATAGGGGAGAGGTAAATGGAGCTCATGCTTTGCTTTTTAAAAAGTTTATAGACAATGAATTCATGAAAGACGTAGGATAGTACCATTTTCTAATCGTAATCTCCACACATTCTGGTTGGATATCTAGCACCTTTTTTCCTACAACCCATTCATTGACCTAAATTTGAAACCCTTAAATGGTGTTTTGCGTACGTCGGAAAACACTCTATATGAATGGAGAACCCTAAAATATTATTTTCGCTCCTCTGTAGGAAGAAAGGTTGGAGTTAATTCACTAGTTTGTGACAGCTGAACATATTCATTTGCAAAAGAAACGTGATGTAGTCCCAGTTCAGATAAAATTTAATCAAGTTCTAGAAGTGTATAGCCTGTCACTGCTATCTTACCTGAACTTGTACACTTGTTGTGCAAAGCTTTCAGCTAACTACAGCAAATTCATAGTTTCACGTTGTATAAGTTTTACTTGGCTATCATTACTAAATCTGTACTAGGGGCGAGGGTCATTTGAGGACATGTTGATTTCAGCTCATAACATAGTCGAATAATTTATGATATTTATTTTTCATTTCGTATAATCTATTCAAAATAAAATGCCAACCCAAGAAATGAAGAGATATGCAGTCGCAGTTACTTCAACTGCAACTGAGATGATGTTAGGAGTTGCAGGTGGTAAAGTTGATGTCACATGACCTTACGATCGTTCCATCCCTTGGTTATTTCGACATGCACTAATACGACAGAGTGGGATACTTGTCATCCTTCAAACCTGAGTTTGACTTGAAGGGAATTTTGTAGTTAGGAGTATAAACCTAATCACCATTTTTAGGTACTGAATAAAATAATAACATCAACCAACACTTAGGCTTAAACTGGTGTCAATTCAGAACCATGTTTGGTTCTGACTTGTTGCTCTCCATTGGTCAAGTTTTTGAAATTGTACGCAATGAAAATATATTTATTTTTAAGCCCTACACTTACCTGGTCTCACCGCAATGGTAGTGTAGCCCTTGTGCAACCAGACCATTCTGTACATTCCTTTTTTATCCGGTTACGAATCATCTTTGTATGTACAAACGGAGGTTTAAGGCCCATTCATACGTCGAGGATCAAGTAAATTAGCATACTTTGGCATTATTACTCACTCTATCACTAATTTATCTTTTTTCACCAGGCTCCATACTTTGGTAAGGACGGTGAAGAAGACTATCTGGATACACTCGAAGATTTGGGGTACACCAAGTGAGGAACTTCGCTGAAAACCACGTGCTGTATCAACCGAGGTAAAAGAGGAGAGGCAGCTTTGAGACTAATGAATAATCAGAACATCTTGACAATATCTTAAATTTTAAATATTGCTCAATTTTTTAGCAATTAATTTACGTGTATCATATTTTCGTAACTCGATATACTGGTAGGGGTCTTATTCTATGAAGCAGAATAAATTCTCGTAAATGGATATCTAGATAATTAGCTCATCTTACGAGGAACTTGTTTAATATTTAATGAATTGATTCTATACGCAAGTATCGTGGTTCAGTTACAAACATGTAGTTTGAACTATTGATACAATTTTAAAACAAAAGATGAAGCTAGACAAGTGAGCAATAGTCATGCATAGAAATACGATTTAAATAACATGTATTTATGATGAATTATAACCAGCGCAATAAACGATACAATTTTACTAGCAGTTTTCTCAATACGAGAAAAGAATTTTCGCTTTGAAAACAGTATAAGCTTATTTTGAGGGCATGTTAATATTAAACCAATTTCAAAATAAAAATAAAAATCAGAGTTTAAATCACTGAAATACGTTGTATATTGATCCTCTTAACTCCGCGATATTTCCCCTCCGGTTTCCAAACACGGTTAGTTTTTAAACCACAAAAACTAACGAGCTCGAGGAAAGCTAAAATCTGCCATAACCTTGCACGATCTAAATTTCAAATAATGACCTAACCACGTCACTCACGCAATGTCTGATGACCTACTGTCGTGGTTTGAAACGAAGCCTGAACCGGAAGCTAAAGAAACTATGAGAATGATGGCATTAGCTTTACAAGCTCCGGAATTTGAATCTTTTATGAATACAGGCCCTTACATAACTGACGACGAATTCTTTCGCCTTGGGCATACGAGCTTAAGATTAAGAGCACATAATCATCACAAAAAGGATAAAATGAAACTAAACTTGCTCCATAGACACAATGAGTTAATATATTTTGAAGGCATCCAACATTTGGTTATTTTTTACACAATTCTATTGACTTGAATATGTCAGGACCGAAAAAACACGCTAAAGATTCTACACCACTTCTCCGCTTGACGGATCTATGGCTAGATGTTTCCACTGGATATGAACATAAACTTTTAAGGTAGAACAACTAAAGCTAGATTAACTATCGTACGAATTAGCGATTAAATACGATTAATATAAGAATCTTGTTTTACAGACACACACATTCAATGAAATCTACAACATGCACTTACGAACGAGAAAATCTATCTAATGATATTCGAAGCTGAAAAATTTGGATTCAGCCTTTTCAGTATCAACAGTTTGTTCGGATCGCAGATAGCCTCTCGTCTACATATACACAAGAGGGAAAATACCGCATCTAATATAGGCTGTGAATACTCCAGAGGAGATTCTTTCAAGTTTAAATCAACGAGCCTTGAAGACTCGGCGAGATTGCATTAAGATCTTATTAGATACGCCTATCATACATAAAATGTTTTACAGAGATTGCAAGAGTGCAAGACATACAAAAACGAAGTAATACAGAACAGGCAAGCCAGAGACCTCTCCAATGAGGGAACAAGAACTAAAATTCCGTAATACAGACGAGGACTAAAAATCATCCTCGGATCATCGCAACTTAGGTCGTTAAAACATCAAGCGTCAACATTACAAAGAAACTCGGAGAAGAAAACGACCTCCAAAATGACGAAACAGCGTTTACATAAAAAAGTTGGACAGTTGGTCAATTATTTTAATGCGGGCCGTTTCATGCAGCCTCATTCTCAGACTAGAGGCCGGATTTAGCAGTGGACGAGTTCACAACTAAATGCTAACTTGTTGACTTATATCTTCTAATAAGAATTAACGGTTACTTAGACATCACCAAACGATACCATGAGCTGTGGAAACTTATTTAAACATGTATCGCTATTTGTCATCGGCTGCAAGGGAAAATGGTGACAATGTAACTCGTCTCCATACCTGTACCATTCAAGAACAAATTACTGGATTATGACGGAGAATGCTTACAGAATCAAGGATGACATTTTCATTCACTTCTAATGCATTCGAGTGATAATTATATTAGTATTAATTAATGCAACCAATTTGCACATCAAAGGTCACTCAATCCAATACATAAAAGATCACATCAGTCCTGTAATGACTGCAATGGTCACGAAAGTGCATCCCCTTCATGTACTATTTTATACTACTGGCGTACGCAGAACATCAAACTGCCCTGTGAACAAATACTGACAACTGAGATTTTCGTTTCCATTTTTTGCAAGCTTAAATTTAAAAGAAAAATCATCAGAACTGGTTCCCACAATACGGACGACACAACTGAAGACATTCCTGTGGATTAAACTACTACTGCCACACGAAGCAACCGTGTTCTCCCTATCAAATTTCTCAAACATAAACGAGAGGAATCAGCGAGCAGCACACCACCAACGGTACTTCAGGCTGCTTCATGCACTACTTAAATCACTTCGGAATAATTGACTGACGTAATCAAATTACTCCTGTTTTTAAACTTGCTTGCTAGTCAAGATCTTTGCAGTAAGGTTGTTTTATACATACAAATTAGAATGGGTTCTACTAGCGTTTATTCTAGTAGCCCAGTACATCGACCAGATCGTAGGACAAGGCTTTGTACAAAGTGCTCAATATGTAGAAAAAAAAACAAGGTTGTCCAACCACTGGCCTAACTGATCTAATTAAAGAGTGAGAACTATTATCAAGCATGTAATGAAACAATAAAGAACTCCCAGATAGGCTGGGTCAACATCTGCTCATAGGAGCCAGCAACAAGTGCCAGCCCAAACTTGCCTCCTGTGATTTTATTACAACGAAGCTTTCTTTTTCGCACTGATCTTATTTCACGCATGAGGTGCTCGAGCTGCTTAGACGGCACCATATAAAGCAAACGACTGAACCAAAAGTAAGGTAATACGACGGCACATTCAAGTCTCCGCGTTGTAAAATGTCCCGATACTTGCAAGTTCACATGATAGGAAATTTTGCCTATCAAATTGGAATAAACGGAACGTAATGAAAAAAAAACACACAATAGCAGAAGCTGCTGAAGCAAAACAGAAAAAAGCTAGCCGGAATCAAAGCGAAAATGGGAGCACCAAAAATACACATCAACTTGGTAACAGCTGCAGTAAAGCTTCGTCAACAACCGATCAACAAATTCACTGAAAATCTAAATCTACTATGCTCTTCACACGCATTCAGCGAAGTTCTTAATTTGAAATTGCTTCGTAAATCTTTGAATGTACATTAGAAACAACTGAACTCAAAGTACGTCAACCAAAATATCAGATCATTAGTATGATAATGGCACTAAATGCACCTTACAGGAAATGATTTATACTAGAAAGAATGTAAAATGCAGATCTAAAATGCAAATAATAAATCAATGTCCAATTAAACAATCAAAACATCTCAGTAACATTTGACTATCAGTACTGTTAATTAAACTATTTATTGTTGAAAGTGAAGGGTGCAAGTACACAGGCCATCTAGCTTCATCAGAAGCCAAAAGTACTATAGAAATGTGCATGCAAGGAAGCACGAAAAAAACGTATAATACAAATATAAAAATTTAGGAGCCCCAAGAATCAGGAAGCAAAATCATCACAATGAGAGACAGAAGTCCTCTAAATGACTAAAATGAGGGACGAGAACTGCTCTACGTAGCCCAAGTTGGCGAAGCAAAAGTCGACACACTTGGTATGCTGTGTTTCGAGCGCCAACTTAAGGGTTCTTACTCATGCTCACAATGAGCCAAAAGGTGAACAAACTAAACAGCATTTCTGCCCTAAAACGGCCTCTAGCGGCATTATTGTAGAGCACGGAAACGACCAACAATTTTTTTTTTATAGCATGCGTCTCGCCTCGCAAATTGTCGAAATCATCAAGGAAGTGAACAACCGAAACTTATTTTAATACAAAAATGATTCTTTTTCAGTAAATGTTAGAAAAAATTTCCCTCGAATTGTTCTCTTCAAAAAATAATTTGATTCAAAAACAGAAAGCTCCAACTAATTCGCTATTTTTCAGGCCATAACGACGAGGCCTCCTCTCTTCACAGGCGAAAAGCAAAGACGGCAACGAGTTTTACTAATTCATTAAACTTCGCCGTGCCTTAGGCTAGTTTCTCAAGTTGAAGGCACCCATGCAGAATGAAAACTTGACTTCAAGCTGCCCTCGTGGCTCGACGGGCGATGCACGCTTTCTTGAAAATAAGATAACTCAATTCCGCTTTACTTCTCAGCACAAAGAGAAGAATAAGTAGACGGTGAAGCAAGTCGTCAAGATTGGCGCTTCTGGGGTACCATGAACCGCATAGGAACTAAAATATAGATTTTTGGCATATAATTATGGAAGAAACTATAACTACAGGTAACAGTCCCTTCGACCAGATACACTTGTATTGAAAAGGCATGAAAAAACAAGCAAAACGCCACCGTAAAGCAAGCGGTAAATAAAAATCATGATTTCGAGTGAACTTTCCCCGATCAAAAAGCAAGTTTAGCTAACGAACACACGGCATCTAAATAGAAGTTTTTAGATATTAAAGTGCCACTTGACTATTTTCTGGAGAATTCATTATAAAAAGAGATTAACTTTATAGTGAGATTACAAAATATAAACTTCAAAAGAATGAAGCATGAAAACATTCGAAACATTGTGAAAGAAGAAAGTTAAAATTAGAAGACAGAACGTCACGGACTAGATGTACCTAACAAGCAGGGACTGAATTGGTGTTCAGGCTAAATACAAAAACCAAGTACGAACACAAAGAATACTAAAAGGCTGGTTATGTGACAGCGAACAACTTTGAAGTTGAGAACAATTGGAAATATCGAAGGACGAGTACAAGGAACGCAAAAGGCCAGGTGTGTGACCAAGTCGAGCAGAGAAGCAGCCACTGGAGCAGGCGCAGCGGCCGCTGATGCGGTGGCCTTGGGGACCACACCTTACCTCCAGCCACCGGCACCACCCTCGTGTCGTACATCGGACGCTGGTCAATGAAATGATTTAAAAAATAAAATCATGTACATAAAACTATCAGGTTGGCTAAAACGTCTGTTCGACTTTGGCAGCTTAAACATTGCCAAAAACTATCTCACACCCAAGAAGTAAGCGCACACCGCCGAGAGTGCGAGACGGTTTTTATCAAGAATGGTACTTACCCCCCCCCTATTTACCCTGTCTCGCTCCCTGCGACTTTTTGTTTATCCCCCGAATGAAGGAAGTCCTCAAAGGAAAACTTTTACAGATGTTGAAGAAGTTAAGAAGAAAGCGACTGAGTCATTAAGAAATATAACTTCGCAAGAGTCCCAGGACCGCTTTGTGGAAATGTGGAAAACACTCTAGACAGTACATAGCTTCGAATGGAGAATACCTAGAAAGAGATAAGACTATAAACATGTAACAATAGAATAAAATTATACGACACAATTCTGATTACTTTTAGGTCCCCCCTCGAGAATGTAGTTAGGCGAAATGATGTTAGTTACGTTTAGAGGCAGTAAGCCTCGGCGCATGATCCTAACAATACAAGTCCAACAGCGATGTTTGGTGGAGACAGCATGATGATACGGGGCTCCGTTTCCTCTATAGGTCCTGGCAGACTCCGTATCATTGAAGGGAAAATGAATGCTCAGATGTACCGCCGGGTTCTGGACGATAATCCCTCACAGTCCGCAAGCTAATTGAAGTTGCTAAGAAGACGGACACTGGAGCAAGACAACGATCCAAAACATACGGCCAAGAGTCTGCAACTTGGTTTAGGCAAAAGCAGAAATAAAGTTATGGAATGAAAAGTCAGTCGCCAGACCAACTCTAAATCCTATCGGGAACCTGAAAGGAGAATTACAGCAAAGGATTCAGAAAAATAACCCAAGAAGTCGAGCAGGAGGAGAATGGACTAAGATACCTACAAACATTTGCAAAAACCCTATAAGTAAATATATCGAACGGTATGAAGCTGTACTAACAACGGAAGGTCCTATCACTAAATACTAAGTGTTGTTCATCGATGTAGCGGATACTTTTTGAAACGTTCATTTGATATTTTTGCCGTAATTATAGTAATATTTTACTATTCAGGTATTTTAACACTGAATTAGTATTCGGCACACAAAATTACGTAAGATGATCAATTTTCGACTACTTTGCTGTTGTACAAGTACGGTAACAACCTTTTGACCAAGTATCGGATATTTATTACACCACTGTATAATTCAAATCAAGGGAGATAGTTTGGGGATGAACACTTGCGCCTAACTGGTTTTCTTGATGTCCTGCAGTTTGCAGTCGTAGGAATAAGATGAGCACTGAAATTTGCAGGCTAATTGATACGGGTACCTAAGCAGCACACAGGCGAGTCAATATTTGCACTTGCTTGATATTCTAAAAATTGCGCGAGTAAAAATGAGGTAAAGAATTTTCTTCATTTCGACAAAAATTTCACTGGGAAGTCTGTACCCATTAGACTAGGTTATTAGTTAGTTTATAGTTCCCTATACACATGAAAAGTGATCCAAAGAGACCAAAGAGAAGCTACAGTTTAGTACGGACTATGGAAAACGGGAATTCTATGAACAAGGTGTGCTCCCACAAAAGATCCTCCGCGTATAGTACCAACAAGTTAAGAATGAAGAAGTAGAAAAACCAAAATGAAAAATGAATGAAAACAGAAAAAGGCAAAGTGGACACGAAAGGTAGAAGTCCCAAAGACCTACCTATAGCTGAAGTCTGCACTGGTTATGAATTCCAACAAGCTACTCTCCCCTAAAGAGACAGGGAATGACACACAGTTAAAGCCCACACAATACCACACTGAAACGCTGTCCTTACCTTAGACTTGGACGACGCACTCGGAAGTGAAGAAAGGACGTCTGCAGCAGCTTAGTTCTTGGACAGGCTGAGCAGAGCGAGGAAGATCTGGATGACGTCGAGGTAGAGCGTCAGAGCTCCGAAAATGTGCTCCTCAGGAGACAGCTCGTACTTCCTGCCTCCCAACAGCATTTGGGTGTCGTAGATGAGATACTGCACACAGGGTGTACGCTCAAGTCACCGACACTCGGTACGCAATACACTCTAGCAGGCAAGTCACTTCAATGCTACAAAATTTCTCTTATAAAAACCTTGTGTTATCTGTACTATGTAAGTTAGACACGCATACTGAGTATTATATTTTAGTCTTCATGATGAGAATTTGTTCATGTTTGTACCTTGCACGGATGAAACAATTCAAGCACTGTGGTGACTCTTGCTCGCTAAAGGGTTGAGTGCACAGCCATTACCGAGTTGAAAACCTTCGCTGAACCTCAAGGAATATTATTACTGTAGCTCCGTAGCAGATATAAAAAAGCAGCATTTCTAGATAATTCATATGCCTTTCATGAGAATAAATGATCATGAGATGACTAGAATGACAACGTAAATGTATTTGTTTGCATTTATTATCATTATGAAGAAGTTTAAGAAGTAATTAAAAGGCAGGTCAATTTACAACTCAAGTTATGTTTTCAAGTGTATGGAACTTCCAAAATGCATTTAACGTTGTTATTTTGAAAACAAAACGCCCCCAGGTACTGCATAATTAACGGCAGAGTTCAAAGTTCATTAGACTTTCATAGACTAGTTAGGCTCCCAGCGAGGCGTCACTAGGTCACTAAACCTAATTTGATGGTGTTAGGTTTGTGGTCCCATACTGCCTATCTTGGAAACAAATTACACAGATTAGATTATATTATTGGTTAGTTCAAAGCTCTCTACCCAAATGAAATGTGATCCAAAGAGAGCAAAAAGGAGAGACCATTTACTATGGACTTCAGAAAACGAAGAATCTACGCACAGGTATGTTCCCACATAAGATTCCCTGCGCACAGAAGCCGCAAGTTAAGAAAGAAGAAGAAATAATCCGAGAAGAAGAAATAATCCGAGAAGAAGAAATAATCCGAGAAGAAAAAATAATCCGAGAAGAAAAAATAATCCGAGAAGAAATAATGCGAGAAGAAGAAATAATCCGAGAAGAAGACATGAAAATGGAAAGAAGTAAAGTGGACACGAAAGACAGAAGTCCCAAAGGCTTAGCTAAATGCTGGGGTAACCTAAAATCCAACGAATTATAGACTTTGTATGTAAACATATCATATTTACAATATAGATTAACGCCCAAATTAACGCACCTGCAGGCGTCAAAGCGGGAATCCAATGGAACCTAGGCATCTTGTCATGTGTCAAAGTTTGTATTAATGCAAAATT
The DNA here is from genome assembly GCA_014899125.1 of Orchestia grillus. Lineage (NCBI taxonomy): Eukaryota > Metazoa > Arthropoda > Malacostraca > Amphipoda > Talitridae > Orchestia > Orchestia grillus. Next base: position 16,996 of record VOMN01104539.1, on the reverse strand, counting down.
TATGCAGAAAAAACAAGATAAACGAGGAGAGTAAAGTCACAAACAGTAAACTAATAAGCGGTGAATTTCATCAAAACTAAATTTTTCTCTAACGCCAAGCTTTTAGACTTTTGCAAAGAAACAGGCGAACAGAAGAAAATAAATTTTATAATTTCTTAAGACTACCGTTATGAGTTCTTATACATCAAAAGAATCAAACAATACCACACACCCGCAAACGGAGCTCAAGTCTGAGTAGAGATGATGGAAAACAAGATGAGGGCAAAGCCACACCAAAATACATGGTGTTCCGAAAGTGACCATACAGTTATAAAACTAAACTACACACCCAATCGATAAGATGTATGAATTTGACTTATTCCGTGAGATTGAAATTTCATTAAAAACTTTGATAATCACCACGTACAATGCACCGGTCAAATTGGTATATCTCATCGATTGCCTTTGTAATTTAACCCTACGCATATATTATTAAACTGTAAAGAACTTCAAGAACACCCTGTAAAGGATGTTGTACGAGGAGACGGAAACACAGTCAACGCCCGCAACCCACCATGGAGAAGAGGAGGGCGATGCCGGCCGAGTAGATGGTGTGCATGATGTCGCTGTACGTGAAGATCGCAATAATTCCAAAGATCATGAGTACCATGCCGGCCACGAACAGGTACGTGCCCATGCCGGTGAAGTCGAACTGCACGTTTACAAATCATGTGAGACACACACATTCGGATGCAACGAAAAATAGATAGAAAGCAATGCTCTATTTTTTTTTATGGTCAGTTAGAGAATGCTAAAAAGTCTCGAGTAGGAGTTTGCGAGAAGCTCTCTTACCTTATTGTTCAAACATACAGTGTGTCTGTTTGAGCGTCAAACGTACAAGAAAATATTAATATGGTTTCAGAAATGCTTCAAGAAATTCCAAAAATTACGTGCAGAAGAAATATTTTTTCCAAGTGTAAAGCTTTTAATAATTTACAAAATTTCTGCAATGATGTGGTATAGAATAAATTTCTGTATCCAATAAGACCAAATATGATGAAATCGGTTCATTAGGGTCCATTTTATTAGCACTTAAAAGTGCGGCGTACATTTTCTCGAGACACCCTGTATATCGCCTAATTGCACTCAACCGTTGTGGAAAAAAAATTTTTGGTATAAATTATGAAAAAATACACTCGAATAAATGAGCACGTACACACTGATATTTTCACTTAAATATTAGGGTAGCTTTCCTTGTGAGAGAGTGGAATCATAAAAACGAAAGTAGTTTCCACCTCTTCCAATAGCACTACGACAGCTACATCTGAACACACACCAGTGTTCACCAAAGTACAATATTATAAAAAATAGCATGCGTGACAACTGAGAAATTTTACCTACTTTATATCGGTGCATGCATAATTCTTGTTTATACGCAAATATCTTAGATGTTTGATTGCTCTGTAAAATACTGAATTAGTCATCCTACTAAACTACAGCACCTCTAGGTTAAACCAATCGATTCTTCACTGCACATAATATGCACAGGTATGAGGCAAAATACTGCCTTGTTGTGCTGAGTATGTGCGTAGTTTGCATGGGAAAAATGAGGCATAAAGTATCACCTCGGTTGCATGGTAAAAGATATGGAGTAAAGTATTACTCTTGTTTTCATGGAAAAAATATGGTATACAATATCACCTTGGTTCTCATGAATAAAGACGTGATGTAAAGCATCACCTTGGTTCTCATTAATAAAGACATGACATAAAGCATCACCTTGGTTCTCATTAATTAACAAAGACATGACAAAGCATCACCTTGGTTCTCATGAATAAAGACATGACGTAAAGCATCAGCTTGGTTCTCATGAATAAAGACATGACGTAAAGCATCAGCTTGGTTCTTATGAATAAAGACATGACGTAAAGCATCAGCTTAGTTCTCTCAGAGAAAGACGTGACGTAAAGCATCACCTTGGTTCTCATGAAAAAAGACATGATATAAAGCATCACCTTGGTTCTCATGAATAAAGACACGACATAAAGCATCACCTTGGTTTGCATGGCAAAGAGCGAGATCAAGAAGCAGATGACAGCCGTGATGCCCACGGTCATGAGCACAATGCGCGTGTCATAGGCAGCAGAGATGGCCCCAGTCATGTAGCTGAGTGCCAGCGTGAACACTCCGAGCATGATGAAATTGGCCGGCCACTTGCGACGCAGACTCGAGCAGCACACCAGCGAGATGTACGTCACGATGAACACGGCGTACGACAGCCACATGGTCCACATGTTGCGCTGCACAAACAGCTTCACTCCAGAGCTATGGTGAAAAGAAGTAACCAATTTATCGATTATCCCGGAAATTTTTACCTTGTTTGCTAGCACCTATGCATCAAATCGAGAAATTTTGTGCATCAAATCGAGTGTTTGAATATTAAAATGATAAACATCGAAGTTTCTTCAAGTTTTATTTACAGGGGCTTGGAACATATATTCTCGTGTTTATACTCTAGTATTTTTTAGAGACATCGGGTGCTGAGCATCGTGCTCATCCCATTAGCTTATACAGCTCAAGCCATCCCGCTGCAGAGCCCAGAACTGTCTAATGCTTGCAATACAGTGCAACAGTGGGACGAGTGATAAACTTGCATATATTAACACTTCAGCATAAAAATTTCGCTGTCACACAACTTCCAAAAAAATACAACACTGGTTCTCAAATTTTACCTGTAAAAATCACTTTTAGAAGGCAAGTGTGAGTAGGATAGGAGGTCTTTTTTCACAAGTTCAGTAACATTACAGTCAAATATCTCAGCTCTTCATCACAGCTAGCATGAGCATCATCTTTACAAGTTGCAATTTGCTCCAAAAAATAGTCATTATTTTAGCATCTATGCTTTTGCTATCCGCAAGTGCTACTTCATCATACATGTACATGCAGTCGTCCCTGTATAGCGCCCTAGATAGGTTCCAGGAGACAACTGCTCTACAGATTAAATTAAATAATTATTTAGTCTCAAGATCCCTAGCCACATGAAATGTGATCCAAAAAAAGCAAAAAAGGAACCATTTAATGAGGACTTTTTAAAAATTATTTAGGAGCAGGTGTGTTCCCACACAGGATTTCCAGCACATAAAATAGCAAGTTAAGAAAAAGTGGAAGAAAAGATAAGAAAAATCGGTGACGATGGCATGAAAATAAAAAGAAGTAAAGTGGGCACAAAAGATAGAAATCCTAAAGCCTACCTAGAGCTGAGGTAACCTAAGAGTGTCCACCTCCTAGTGTTTCCAGTCCACATAGCATTTGATAGACAAATATATCTAACCTAACCATGTTGTCTATTGCCAATCCTATGCCCCTTGAGGGGATTTGCTTTGATCATAAACACACTTCCTGTGACATGACCATCTTGCATCATTTTCCCTGATAAAATAGGATGACTGAAGGAACATGTTACTTTCATTCATATGCTCTATATGCTAGCTACATCCTATCATAATACGACAGAATTACACATCTCCAATAAATATTTATGTATTAGGTATGCAAGCACTGCCACATAGTAAATTAGAGAAACACATTTTCCAGAAATCTCAATAACAATCTTGCAGTAGCCACATTCAATGAGAAATCAGAAATACACCTTGATCACAATCAGGCTGAAAATGAGAGCAAAGAAATTCAAAACTTGTAATCTACCAAAACTTATAGAAACATTCTGAACCTGCACAGCTGTAATTTAAAAAGCCAAGTTATTTGTAATCTCATTAAACTAATAGAACAAAAAACTCACTGAAATGTGAAGAGTGCAATAATGCCCACAGTGATGAGCAGCTGGACCATGAGTATGAGGTACACCTTCCTCACAAATGCATGTCTGATAGCTTTGTCATCAAAAGAAGTCCCGAGTCCAGATGAAGTCAAGGCATTTTCGTCGTCTTTTGGGTCGCCATCACGTCGGGTGTAAACATCATTGGCCTGCAAAATGCACAAGCTTTAGAATTGACAACATCAACCCAGTATGTACAGTGAAAGGTCACATTTTAACAACTGAAAGAGGAGAAGCAACACAAGACACATTGCAACTGCTCTTGGAAGAAATCGAGCATAAGGGTTTAAAACATTAAACCAAAAAACATCCTCTCGCTTGTAAGAGACAAACATATTTTGTTTGGGGAAATAGAAATACCAGCTCAAGTATGTGTTTATGAACATTTAAACCTCCTAGGTCATGTATCTTATCTAGGCTTATCATAATATTTATATCAATATTTGCCATCAGTAGTTCTTATTTATGAGTTACTGTCTAACAAAAATAAAGTACCCAGGCCTAGCTTTATCCAGCTGAAGAATCAATGTATGAAATACACTAAAACTGTCATACCTGGAAGCCAAATTTGACCCAACCTAAAACAAATCTGAGTAGCTCTCTGAATGTGAAAAAACTAACATGCTATGTGAGGACTTAAGAATATAAAAGCTAGATAAATTCCAAGTTAAATTTATTTCATTTATTAGTTAGTCAAAAGCTACCTAGCCACACCAATAGCAACTTTGAGAAACCAAAAAGAAGGGACCATTTAGTATGGACTTCAGAAAATGTAGAATCTGTGCACTTGGTGTTTCACAATAGATTTCCTATGCATAGAAATGGCAAATTATGAAGGAAGAGAAAGAAAATGCAAAAAGAGATAGCAATGGAAGCATGAAACTGGAAATAAGAAAAGTGGGCACAAAAGATAAAAATCCCAAAGGCCTAGCTAGAGCTGAGGTAACCTAACATTGTTCTCCTGGGAATGCCAGTCTCCATAGCATAGGATAGATAAACCTAACATAACCCTATTGTCTATCCTATGCTCCTGAATGGGATAAATGCAAACAATAATTACTCTGAATACATAATTACAATATTAGGTAATAAATAAAGGAGTACTTAAAAGAAAATTTAGAGAACCAATATTGAAGAACTTGAATAAGTTAACTTGCTAAACCTACCAATTATTATCATAGTCATCATTGAAAGCTCCCCATTCAAATGAAATAGGATCCAAAGAAAACAAACAGAAGGCATTTAGCGTAGAGTCTAGGGTAAGGGAAACCTATGCTCAAGGGGAGTTCCCATGCAGGGTCTCCTGTACATAGAAATAGCAAGTTAAGAATGAAGAGGAAGAAAAAACCTGGGCTGTTAAAAAGATCCAAAAATGGACATAACAAAGTGGGCACAAATGATTACAAGTCCCAAAGATCAATCTACTGCCAAGGAAATCTAGAACACAAAAGATAAACCTGACTAACCTAATGGTATTTTCTTGGCTACGACTCCTGAGGGGTCGACTCACAACAAAATGATAAGGTTATATGAGCAAAGATATCACAGAATTAATTTGGTAAAGAAAATAAGCCAACCATTTTCTAGAAAGATGAGCAATTTTCCTGGAAAAGAGGATTAACTATGAAAAACTTCATTAATTCAATAAATAAATGTGAAAGAGAAGCACCATTAGGATGAGATGATAGAACCTCTAAATGATAGAACCTGCCACTTTTTTCAGTTAAAGCTAATATGATACCTTGATTAGGAAAACACATTTTCATCAATGCACCCAAAGATAAAGAAATTATGCATTACTGAATATCAGAACATCTATGCAATATTTCAAACATATTGGTTAGTTGGGTTATTCTCAATAAAAAACTATTATATGTTTCAACAAGAATGAGCTCTATCCCACATTGCTGATGTCAGAGTAATGATGGAGCTCACATGCACTCCAGTCCAATAAACTAAGGCATCAATGTCAAATCAATATGATGAATTCAGGAATTTTGTACACTTTGGGAAGTCAAGGTCTTGTTCTACCAAAATTTACTTTCATAAGAGCACATCTCATTCAAATGTAAGGCTATTACACCTGCACCTGAATGAGCCAGATTTTGTCAGCTTATCCCAAATGCTTCACACCCTCAAATATTAAAGTTATCCATTTTAGAAAACCAACTGATAATTAAAATACTCCTGAATGTGCATTATGAATAAATAAACATTTTTACATGTCTATTAATTGGAGCATGACCTCATAAAAGCAGGGCAACTAAATACTTTAATTAATTGCCAAACACAATATCTTACCATGGGTCTTGGAGCAAAACCCAAATTAGGCATGCCCTGCTGCGATGGATACCCTTGCTGTTGGGGATATCCTCCAGGCTGTGCTGGATATCCAGGTTGTGCTGGATATCCAGGCTGTGCTGGATATCCAGGTTGTGCTGGGTACCCAGGCTGTGCTGGGTACCCAGCATTTGGGTAGGGCTGAGCAGGGTAGCCCCCTGGGGCTGCCCAGCCTTTTTGGTTAGGATCAACAGGGTAGCCTGGAGCTGACATAGTGTAAAATTGACTCTGAAATGCTAGGAATAAAGGAGGTTGTAAAAATATGTCAGCTTATGAATGAAGTATGCAACACATGATGAATTTCATTCTATAAGCATATGTGGGTACCAATAGTGAAAGTCATTTATACCTATCTCTCAAGAGAGATATTTTATGACATTGGTATTTTGTGCACAACTTAAGATGACTAAGCTCTCAAATAGACACTTTTCCCTTTTACAACAAGAACAATCCAGGAATGAAAGGACAACTCAGTACAGGAAATTAAGATGCTCTTCCATAACAAATCATGAATAGACACTACAACTGTTACTACTAGGAATATTTACCATGAAAAGACATATCAGAAAACTATGGAAAAGTGTATTGCTGTATCTTAACAACTAGATTTAATTCAAAGCTATCAAGGATTTATTAAACAGTACAATGTGACTACTAAAAAGTGACTGATTTAACAATACTGAGGTTTGTAAACTATTATTACTTGAAAGCTGAAATAGATTTTATTAAAAAGAGTAAGACCTAAAATTTTATTTATTGTGTGTTCAATTTTTAACAAGATCAACACCAGCCTCAATAAATTTATCAATATGAACAACAAATTTGCTAAAATAATCAGCAAAGTATTGACATTGATGGATCCAAGGACTCCTTGAGCCTTGTATTTCAACTGGGCAATGACACTGCAGTAAGGAATGCCCTTTCTTTTACATAACCCCAAAGAAAGAAGTCCTAAGGCAACAAACTAGGTGGCTTCACTGGCCATGGGAAAATTAACCTTTGACCTACAAGTTTACAAAATTGATAGCTCACACTTAGGTTGGTCGTGTATTTCAAATTTTGTACTAGAAAAGATGCATGTAAAGCTCAATGTACAATTCCTTGAGTGAAAAAATACATGAAGAAATAACCTGTGAGATGTAAGCCATTAAGAAAATCTAGCCAGCAACCAGTTCACAGCTTCAAGTGTGGTGTGGGCTTTAGCTTGCACCACAGTTTTCTTGTGTGAGCCAGAGTAAAGCTTGCAAGATAAATTTATATGCTGTAGTTTTCTTTGTCTTGCTCAGTAGACAATTTTCTCACACATTTTGCTTCATCATCATTAATTAAAGTTATAACTATGTAGATGTTCCCTTCTGTCCTCTATTTTTGTATGGCCTGAATTTATATTATTGGAATTATAAAATATGCCATGAACACTCAATATAGCATAATTGGTTTGAACTGTTCTTCTACATAATCATATTTTATTCTTTATCTTGCTTGAAATTGACTCATTGTTTCAATTAAAAATCCACATTTAATGATTTCTTCAATATTTTGTCTGTTCAGCGCCAATTGTGACATTTTCAGAGCTAAGGAACCATGAATGAAATTTAAGTTCTACAGATATGTCATATACTCAGAATTTTATGAATGATACCAAATAAAATTTTGAATCATGCATTTCTCATTAAACTAGTAATGTGCTAATTATTCACCAAATCTGCATTGACCAACAAGGCAGGGATTTTGAACAATTCTTCTAAATTTAATCCTGTAATAAATTTAGTCAGGGTATTTTATGAATTTTCATTACCTAATAACTCTGGAGGCTATTCATACAAGCGTTAGTAACGCAAACATGTCATAAGCCGGTATCAAAAAAATTTCCCTGGAATAATTTTTTTCCCTTGAATCGCCTTATCAATATCTCGTTAACTAGGCCGTTTCAGACTTTTCTTAACTCATGAAGAAGTGATTATTTGGGGTTTTTATACACACTGTCAAAGTTTGGCCTATGAGTTGTGAAACACCCTGTATACAAAAAACTTTGTATTTACTCAACATGATAAAATTTCAGTCATTCTCTACATTTGGCAATGATGCTTTAATATATGTACTAATTACAACATTAAATGCAAACAAATAATATTGAGTGCAAAATGTTCATGGGTGAAATTTTGAATCAAAGTGAATTTAAATTGATGAAAATTAAGAAAGAAATTAATTAATTTAACTAAGGTAAAACATAATTAAAAAATAATAAACAACATTGGTGTGGTTCAAATGCAGATGTGACTTTTACTTGATGCTCAATCGTTCAGTTTGCTACTAGTATTCCACAAATCGGAATGCATTGAGCCTGTTGACCACATTATTACTGCTAACAACTTTCAAATTAATCTCCACTCTGAATTAAGTATTTTTACATCTAATAAAATGTTTTATACAAGAAAATAAATGTTTGTAAATCATTTATGCTCAAGTAATGAGAATATTTGCTATAGCTTTAACAATTTAATTATAAAATGTGGCTAAGGATTAATATTTTTCATGGTTTAAAAATATATTTCACATATTAGTACTTTTCTAAGAAAAGAAAGGAATAATTGCAACTATATAGAAAAATTTTGCAAAGATTTTTCTAGAGTTATTCATTTTTGAAGTTCATAATCATTTCGGAATGCAGCATAACTATGACATCCTTTTCGATTCCCTGACTGCAAGGAGGCAAGTGATAAAAACTACATCACTACAGTCAAATTATTTTAAATTATCTTCAAGGCAAAACTGATAGTATTTTGCATAGTAGCTTTCTTGATGCACCCCTAAAATTTGCATGCTTACAGAAAACTTTTCTGTCCCAAGCTGAGTTGCAAAGTCACAAAGTATAAGGTCCTTTTCTGACTCTTAGGATGTCAAAAATTCCCACTGAAGTTTTAGGATGACAAAAATTTCAACTCGTACAACTTAAAAATATCTGACTCCTCAATTACAAGACATAATGCTTGTCTTTTCCTTAGTTATCTTTCATGACTGAAGTTTATTTATTATAGATACAAATTCCTAAGGAAACATTTTATTTCCTATGAATTCAATTGAGGCTACTCAATTTATTCAACTCTTATAATGGAATGAAACTTTGTAAAAGATACAAATAGTAATAGACTAATTACTTACAATATTTATATATTCAATTTTAATATTGCATATCCTATGACACAGACCAACACATTTTCACATTTTTCCAGCTTTGACTCTTACTTCACAACCCTAGTTAACAAGAGCACTGCCAAGTCTTTGAGATTTCTGGATTACAGCCTAAAAACTTTATCCTTTCCAAAATATCTTCATTAGTATCTTTATTACAATACATAACTTTCTTTCAAATATCAAAACAATTGTAGCAGACATTAGAATCCATTCACAGGCACAAGTTTCATGTGAACTTAATTCATATTTATTTTTCTATTATTTCACTCATTCATTACAATATTAGGATAGGCTTTCATATCAATAAATATATATGGTCTAAATTTGAAAGCAATTCACCTTTCAAAACGTTATTCAAAAATATATATAAGACATCTTGTTTGTAGATATTAACTGTGTCGTTTCTAGTTCTTAAGGATTAACCTATGGTACAAGCATGTCAATAAGAAAGCCTACGCTCAGGTATAATTTTAGGAACTGACGCTAGAATTTACACAGGGGGGTTACTTATCATAAGCCAAGTGGCCTACATTCTAATGCCCGAGCACACAGCCTGACATAGGTAATACCACTTGAGCGCAATTAATGGAAGTTTGTTGGAAACATACAAACTAACAGCTAACTTTTAATTGTAATTTCAGTGAATTCATGGGCTGATTTTATCAATCATTTTTGTGTGGACAAAAAAATAAGTGGCACATCACACCCTAAGTTACTTTAACAAAACAATGATCATTAATACTTCAACAGCACAGATCAAAATGCGTTTTCTATGAGGATAGTTTACTTTTCAAGATTAAATAGTTTAACATCTATACAATCCTAATGGCAAGCTAAAAATAAAAACATGAGCCACTTTTCAAACGAACCTTGCTGATGTCATCCTAGTTCTCTTATGTGAATACGAAATCAAGGAAGAATTTAAACCAACTTTAATACTACATATACAGATCTACTATTGCACCATCCATTCAACAATTAAAAGACAAAAAAATGGGTCAACTAATCTTTTTTATAGAGCAGTATGTATTCAGACACCATTATTCCGACAACCTGCACGATGAATAGACTTTCAGGAAAATAATGCACGTACGTCACACATGCGTCACCTCAATGTCAACATCCGACACTGATCATACAGGGAATGGATTGAAAACAGAAATTAGAGAAAACTGCATCTGCAGTAAGGAGCGAACTCTAGTTTCTAAAAAGTGAACTAACTAATTATTTTGACACAAATAAATCAAGTTAGAATTTAAATTCAAATACCAGCTGTGCAAAGTGCGAGATTAAAAATATAGGTTTTTTTATTCAAATCTCAACTCTTTTTATTTCATCATTTGGATGGATTTCAAGTTAATGAAGTTAGCGCCTTAATTCTTTGTAGTGTGGTCAATGCGAGATAAAATCTAACTTTTTTATAACACTTATATTTAGTTGTGCTTATGCATAAAATATAATACTCTACAATCACTGCTTCAAAATTGATCAACTGTATTTTTTAAAATTCTAATAGATTTTTAAGGGCGTATTATCACCTATGTATAAAATTAAATCCAAAAATATATTATTTATATTTTTAATCAATAGTTTATCATTATCCTAAATAACTTTTAGGAAATATGTTTCCCTTCCAAGGTTATCTGCTGCGTCACAGTTAAGTCTTGAGATAATTATTTAGTAACCTTGAAATCCAGCAGTGGCAGCGCAAAAAAAGGAACCGATTTTCGAATCAGTTTACTTCTCAAACTATTAAAGCTAGTTGTTTTCTAAAATACGGTTTTATAGGTTTACTCTTTCTGAATTTATGTTGAAAACTTCATACGGTTACAATTGAAACTATTAATTCTGCAGCGAATTTAACAAATGAAAATAGTACTTGTTCGAGGAAGAACAATTTTTTAAAATTCCTGAGTGGCTTCAAATATATCGAAATTGATTTAATAGACGGTGGTGGATTCAAGGTGGCGCTCCAGTACATAGAAGTCGTGCAGTGCGGAACAATCCCACTGAATGGCCACCTAAATCACAGGCCTTTAACACCTTACAATTTTTCCCTGTTGGGAAATATTATGAGCAAAAAGTAGTTTTCTCCTCCCGAAAAAACAGATGATTTGAAAAAAATGATTAAAAATGGGATTAAATTATTGAAAGGAAATTAGGATTTGGTTTCAAGAGTTATTGCAAGCATGCGAAATAATAGCCAATGTGTGTAGTGTTTGAATTAGCGCGGCCGTGACTGCCCAGATGTGTACTATCGATGTTGACTCAAATCTACTTTGTCTGAATTTGTGGATCAATGTCGTCTTATGTTTCGATCTCTACATTTAAGCTTGAGTAATTTTTAAACTTCCGGTATCTCATGGATGGGAAAGTTATTTCGTATTCAGGGTATGTATGAATTAATATTAATATGAATTCATTATTTATTCTCATGATATATGTGATAGTTGAAAAATGAATAAGGAAAGTCTAAGTGCTTTAATCGATTAGTTGCAAGAATTTTTCTTTGAATGTGGTTTTAGTAAGAAAGATATAGGTGAGTAGTTGCATTTTCTTATGCTCACAAAGCTCCTTCTGAACATAACTTGTACTTATGAAGTTCATCTCGAGGTTAACTTTTAGTATCGGAGTGTTCAAATTTGTTTTCATAGTTCTGGAACGCTTCTAAATGAGACAAGAACTAGTGGACACAAATTCTTAGAAGTTTTGACGCACTACAACTCTGATTTACATTATCGGTGTTAAATTCTGTATAAAACGTAACCTTATGTGTTTATTACCAATTTACGTTGAACGATCGATCAGTGATCCAAAACATAATATGAAATTTCAATACGATTTCCATATTTAAATTTCGAGTTTTTTCGTCTTGCTGCTTGAAAGCCCGATTTTTACTATATTTTGTATTTGAATGTGACTGATATCGGAATAAACAATTCTTCCTTTTTTTTAGTCGTTACATAACAAAATTCATCATTTGCGCATTAGCTTCAAAATTACATAACAGAATTGAATTAAAATATCGTCCTTACTGGAAACTACCTTTCACGAATGTAGTATGTATTTTATATGGGCTATGCGGGGCAGTGGTTCCCCTCATGCGGTAGAGAGAACGCCAACATTCGAATTTCGACTTCGTTCAAATTTTCGTGAAACGCGGAGTGCGTCTTTTGCGAAAGGGACTTTAGGCCTACAAATTCATCACATCAATAAATTTCAGTAATTGTAAAGCATTGAAAACTCAATGTTGTCATGCACAGAGGTGGGCAGCGCTACTTTGAAATGTAGCGGCCGCTACATTTCAAAGTAGCGCTGCCCAGCTCTGGTCATGCATGTCAACGCTGTTGGAATAAATACAGTTCTTGGTCTATATTTTCATAGATACAGGACTACAGAGCAAGCGTAAAATTGATGTGTTATTGCAAATTACCGGGCCCTTACAGAAATACGAACTCCTTACTGAGTTACTCTGTTTTTATAGAGTTAATTAACTTTGGAAAGTTAGCGTGTCGTCACCAAATTGTCTTCTTTTAGAATTACTGTGTTCTCTCTGCATGACGGCATCCGCTACGTAAGCACAGAATTTTCTGTTCAGCACAGAATTTTCCGATCAGCACAGAATGACTGGATCGGAAATAATAGATCGTTCGTCACAGAATTACAGTATCAGTACAAACTACTGTGTCTAACTTCAGCTGGTACAGGTAACCCCCAAAAAGTCAATATTTTACTCTTTAATTCAAGGCCTCAATCCTGAAACTGACTCCTGCTCAATGATACGCCTCACCTTCACACGTACAGAAAATACTATCTCATCCTCCTACTAGCTCATCCTCCTACTAGCTCATCCTCCTACTCTACGTTGGGCGAGACTCGTGAAGCTCATAGTCGTTAATTACGTATTATAAGCATAATATTACCAGAAACATTAACATATTCGGATTTGAAACTCATGTTAGAGAATGACAAAAACCATTAAGTCACTTTGACTTTGTATTTTTTGAGATTGTATTCTTTCACTGCGTATGCCCACACCGGTGCATGATGGATGTCAAGAAATAGAATTTGCTGAAAGTAAATGGCAGACTCCGTTCACTATAACAGTTCTGTTGTGTTTGCAAAAAAAAATCAAATAATACTTCATTCAATAGGTTTTGCGGTGCAGTGTGCAGTGCGCTGGCCAGATACTGAGGTGAACCCAGGTTTGATCCCGGGTGCGCGCTAAGGCTTATTTTCATGTGGTCACACTATGCTTCATTTGAGAAAGTAAAATTAAACCCTTTCTATTCACAACTGCACCCAGGTACAAGCCCTTGCGTTTTGTAACCGTCATTGCATCTTATAAGTAATCATTAAGCGTTTAAAGCCCATAATTTTTAATGTCAACTTGATTGGAATGAGCTTCCTATCCTCTCTTTTTCTATTGAAAAAATGTCGAACTGTTTACATAATTATTTCGTATGCACTAACAAATGGTGAAGAAATAAATAGCTATCCGCAAGTTACGTAGAGTGTATATGGTGGCGCCCATGTGATATATTGACGCTGTGTTTATGGTACGTCAGAGGCACTCACAGGGGGTCCAAAGCAGCGGGAGCTTGAAACTCTTTTCAGTACGACTGCCGCTGTCGTGTTGGAAGGTTAGGGGTAAGCGCACCGGCTTCGTTACCGTGATTCTGGTTCCAGATAATTTATCCGGTATCTTCGTTGACCTTTGCATCCGCTCATCTGTTTGTATCACCGAAATAGCTGAAGCAATAACTGAGCACGGATGTCGTTTCAGATTGCCGGGTAATAACATCAGGTAAGAACTTTATTTTGTTGGAAAATGATTTTGTCTTGTACATTTGTTGATCTTTATTTTCTATCATGTGACTCAATCTAACGAGCTTCAAATTTTACATGCAAGTGTTTTGAATTCTCTGTTATTGTGCAATCGAATCTCCTTGGTGGGTTATTAATTGTGAAGCAAATAAAATATACATTGAATTCGTCACATTGCGTCGCGATTTGCAGTGCTTTCTTCAGTGAACGCTTGGTGGGACGCTGTAACTCCCAGGTAAACAGTGAATTTTACCTAACTTTGACATTTTCGTAACTGGGTTAAATTCACCTTCCAACATGGGCAAGAATGCGACGGTTGAACCCACTGTTATACAACAGCTTACTCATTCATGCTTTTATTTCATTCAAATATTCATTCAAATATTTATTCAAACACACAAACGTCTACGAAAGAAAAGGTTAGTTACTGCGAGAAATTAATTCTGAGCGTAAAGGTTAGTTTACTGCGAAAAATTAATTCTGAGAGTAAAGGTTAGTTAACTGCAAGAAATTAATTCTGAAAGTAAACGTTTGAACCAGCGTGTTAACGTACCAGCGTCAGTGCTCACAAATCTCCAAGTCGGCAGTCGTTCTCAGTTCAGTGACACCACATCAGCAGGAGCTCTAACCACGTGTACCACGTATGACCGTGTGTGGGCTGCCGCTTGTGTGATGATTGGATAAAATGAACGTAGTGGGACAGGAACGTTCTGTCTGTCTTTCGTTTTGCATCTCGATGTACACTGTCGGCATCAAAATTTATCGTCTCCTGTACACTGTCGGCATGAAAATTTATCGTCTCCTGTACACTGTCGGCATCAAAATTTATCGTCTCCTGTACACTGTCGGCATCAAAATTTATCGTCTCCTGTACACTGTCGGCATCAAAATTCATCGTCTCCTGTACACTGTCGGCATCAAAATTCATCGTCTCCTGTACATGGTTGTACGCATTAGAAATTATCACCTGTGCATGGTCGTACGCATTAGAAATTATCACCTGTGCATGGTCATACGCATTAAAAATCATCACCTGTGCATGGTCGTACGCATTAGAAATTATCACCTGTGCATGGTCGTACGCATTAGAAATTATCACCTGTGCATGGTCATACGCATTAGAAATCATCACCTGTGCATGGTCGAACAGTGCTACCGTCGGGGGTAAGGGTGTCTTACTTTTGGCCCCCCTGTACAAGTGAGGGCTTCCGAAGTCCCCCCTGAGATTCAAATATACATATAAATTATACATTCAGTATACATAATGATGCGGATAAGGTCAACCCGCCTCACACGTCAAGAGGTCAACAGCTTCCAGTAGGCCTAAGGCACCTGGGGTTTGAGAACTTGGTCTTCCGCCGAGGTTGGGTTCAGCGCGCGTGCAGTGGCGTTGCATCTGTGTGATGGAGGTGTAATAGTTAGAATATCGACCCAAAGGACCATACGGTCTCGCTCCTGAAGGAAGCTGCGTTTTATGTGTGTATGTACGACTGCTGTTCGTTTTACATACAGTGATTAGTGCAGCCTTGAAACACGAAATTAATTTGGTCGTTATAGGGTTGATTAACGCCGGGCAGTAGGCAGTGTATTGTACTTATTGGTAGGCAATAGAGTATAATATGTCCCACGTTTGCGAACTTGCCGAAGTCTGGTACATAAGTTGAACAGGTCGTACTAGAACTGCAAAATTTATCTAATATTCTATATAAATATGTGTGTATGTATGCAGGTTTTCCCTCTTTTTTCGAACCTTGGCAAAATTAGTTTGTAGAGGGCGGGCATCCCATAATCCTTTAACTCTTGCGCGACGATTTCTTATAAACTCTTGAATATCTTATAGTTTCCTGTCGTATGTTTATTACCTTAGGTATATTTTATCAACCTGTACCAGTTCACTTCCTCCAATTCTGGGATACAAAAATTCCACTCGTGGTATCCCAGGGGGAGCACATCGCCCCATTCGGCTTCTGGACTACGCTAAGGGGTAGAAGCTGTTTGCAGGTATTTGTGCACACAGAGTATACTTGTATAAATAGGAAACAAGTTTTCTCTTAGACAGGTGTTATTGAAGATCAGGGACAACTCATTTACAATTCTTCTATTGTTTTTTTTTATAGTTTTCATTATTATAGTTTTCACTCAAGGTATAAAGTATATTCGTAAATAACATTTGTTGGCAACGTGTTAACTGACGCATATCTGCTGCTTTTCCCAGGACTCAGACCGAAATACTGGCTTTTTGACTCGTCATATAATAATAGCCTAGTGTTGCTTGGTTGGTCTTTCCGTCCATCTCTCTGTCAAACTCTACAGGATTTAGATAGGAGAAAATTCCCAGGTCCGCATTCCTAAACTAATAGCGAGACTGTCAAGATAAGGCAGTCCGTATCAGGGATACTGAAAATAAAATTATTACATGTTACACCTACCGGAAACAAGAGCGTATCTTCAGAAATTAACATGATTTGTGCCACCATGTTTGGTGGAGTGCATTCACTAGTTGTAACAGAGCTAGTATAAGTATTATAACTAGGTCAGCTACAAGAGGGCATGGTGCGCCTGCTGTTCACAGGCCGCGCGATAGCACCCTGGTCTTAAATTTCAAAACTAAGCTTTAGCGCTGGTCAAAATTAGGTAATACTTCTCGTGTGGGGGTGTCCGGTGCAGCTCACCAGAGAAAGGAGAAATGGAGAAAATTTATAGGATTAGGTTACGCGCTTGGGAAGTCCTTATCGTACTGTAATAAGATAGTTTAATGTCTGGCTTGTGTGTATTAAATTGAGTTGTTTACTTTCTGGTGTCTGAAACGCATCGATAATT